>NCVS01002904.1:14128-77960 GCA_003055095.1 Goniozus legneri
GCGTCACCAGACGCCATTTTTCTCGACTATACCCCAGACGGCATACGTGAGTGCGTCGTAAGCGAGTTTCGCATCTCCCTCTCTTCCTCGACCTCACATCTCACCCATCCCTCTCGAGCACTTGCTTGAAACGACAAGAGCGATTCTCGCCCCGAAAATGAAATATTTTATATTTCCAAATTCACACGCGAAAATCACTTTCCTCTGCATCAAGAAAATTCCTGCGGACGTGCCCCCGGCGAAATAAAAGTTGGGGGAATTTATCGCATGAGATATACGAGTCGTCTATATTCTGTACAATCGGATCGATCGATTTTTCGTTAAATCTTTCTTTAATGAATTTGTAAAATTATCGGGACATTTTTTTTCTCGATACACAATTAGTCCGCCAATTTTATATCTTGATGTAGGCAAATCCGATCACGGCCTCTTTACGATCGTCGAATCACGTAATTCTCGTTTGAAATTATGCAAATTCACGGAGAGTATCCAACTTGCCGCATTAATCGCGTTCAACGCGCGACGTTGACTCTTCCGAAGCAGTTTGGGAATCGTCTTTATCTTAGCTTTCTCTCGTGGTTGAGAAAGGACGACGAGTAAAGCGGGAGTCTGGTTGCCATCGTTCACCTCGTCCTTGAGTCCCCCCACCCTCGCCCTCTCTTTCTTACCCCAGAACGTTCCAATTCGACGCTGATAACTTTCGAGTCTTCCGACGTGCAGCGCTCTTCGGCTCTTATTACCGTCGCCTGATGAAATCCCATTCGTACCGAAATAGGGTAACACACCGGGCGCATATACACACGACGATAACCGAGGGTTTTGTGTACGCGGAGAGTAGTGGGGATGGGACATAGTATAAGGGAATTACAGTAATAAGTTTTAGCACATAACTACCGTAGTCGCGTCGTTTGCTTTACACATTTAGCATCGGCTAATGGGGCTTAATGCCATTGATTTATTAACCGTGCCTCCGCATAGCGAGACCGGACCCTCTCGCGGTCGAGGGGCACATAAAGAAGAATATAAAAGCCAGAAAATAAGGGTTATCTCGCGGTCTGGCTATTCTCATCGCGTGATATACGCGAGCTAACGTGGAATACCAGAATTTCGACAGATACTCATTAGCATTTACTCCCGAATCCGTCTCGTTAATCGTAATTGCTTCCCCTTACGAGGAATTATATTCGCGGGTAAAAAGAATTGACCGATAATTTATTAAATTTTTCGAGCTCGTTTGCGCGCTAAGGAGCCCCGTATATAAAGTACACAGAAAGGAATCCTTGATTTATTCCAGAAATAAGAAGAGAGTGGGAGAGGGAAAGTTGAGCCAGATTAGGTACACGTGTTTCGCGATAGTTAATTCCTTTCAGCACGCGACTCTGCATCATCCCGCTGAAAAGATCTTGTATATAGCAAAAAAGGTGAATTCGCCTGGAAAAGAGAACGCGAACTGGTCTCGCGATTATTTCCCGCATTTTACGACGCGGCTATATAGCGCGAGCGCGACAATTAAAAGCCATAACGATAACACGGGCGATAACGCGATAAGCGGGCCGAGTTGCGCCGAGCGAAACCGTGCGTTCGGAATGCCGCGAGGATGATACGGGAGGCTATTTACATAACGCGAGACTTGCGAGGGAATCTCTCGTGCAACAGACACGATTCGCGTCCTAGTTTGCTCTCGCGACTGAAAATTTTGAAGGAATCGCGTTGAGAGAGTGTCTGATGTCTATTGTGCCAGAGTATATTAGGAGGGCTCGAACTGGAGCAGTGAAAAATCAGAGAATTCTCTCGAGAAACATTTTATTGAATTCTCACCGAAAATGTAATTTCTCTTTATTCAATCTATTCGCTTCTCTCTTCGTAATTTTTATTATCATTGTCTTTTTCAATTTTTATCTCTTTCCGAGTCGTTTATTCGATTAATTCTCGCTCTCCTTTTCATTTCTTTCGACGTTCATAACAATTTCAACTGCCGACGGTTATTGTTTCGTTCCGTCCTGCGAGCGAGTTCGCACTCGGAATTCGTTGCTCTTGGTTTTTTTTTAGTTTCTCTCTCGCACCCGTTACCGGCAAACGTGTAATTAAACTGGTTTTTATCGACTGCAAATTTTACGCCGAAGGCGTGACGCGAGAGGCCGGGACGCGAGAGGACTTTGAAATTGGATAATCGGGCCGAAAATACGGAGAAGGGAAAATGCTTTTCAGATTACAAATCCCGTGCTTTGATTCGTAATTCTTTTTCACTTTTCGGTAAATTCGCGTTGAATGAAGTGCTCTCTGAAAATTGAATAAGCGAAAAAGCCCGGTTGGGTTAAAACTGTGTAGGGGAGACCGAGGGGAGTTGAAACAATTTTTACGTTTTGCTTCATATACAAAAAACTATAAACACAAATGATTCGAAATTAACACCAATGATAGTTCATTTCTTGTACTTTCGGATAATCAACTAAAAAAGGTTCGCCGACATAACCCCGAAAGATAAAATCCCGACAGGCGAAATACCGAAAAGGACAAAATCCCAAAAACCAAAATCCCGAAAACCAAAATCCCGAAAAAATTATTATTAATTATTATGAATAATATAAATTTATTAATTTCTTCAAAATTGTATTTTATCAATTATTAGCATTAAAACTCGACTCGTTTAACGCAATATTTTTTAATTATGTAAATTATGATAAAATTTAAACTTTTGGGAGTGTTTGGAATCGGAAATTGGATTTTCATAAGAAACCTTAACTACGAAGACAAATTTTAAGGAAAACTCTCTATGACCACTGCAAATGCCATTTTTTTGCAAATTTAACTTGGTATACACCCAGTGACCACCCAGTGATTGGATGTTATAGTTAACCGTGTTATATATATACATATATGTGTGTATATGTACACATATATGCATAATAGCTACGTAAAACTCAAACGAGGTGATTTGAAACAGCATTAATGAACGATTCATCGTTTGTACACATTACATAAATTTTGTTACCCACCGATTCGATTTCCAAGAATGGTACGAGAGGATGAAAAAAAAACTATTTTTGTTTCGGTATACGATTTTGGAGTTATAAATCATGGGACGATTCATTTAGTGACATTCGTTAATTGAGTTTTGCAATATTCAGTCGAAGAAAACGCTAATTGTCCGCACGATTTCCGAGCTCGAGTTCTTTAGTTCGCTAGTGCACACGGAATTCTCGAAACTTTAATAAGCGGATGATATATATACACGTTGCGTTGTTCTCTCTCTCTCTCTCTCTGATTTGCGAATCACTAATTATCACGTGTCGCTAATTGGCCTCGCACTATAGACTCTCTTTCATTATCCTATACTCGTTTTGTTATTCGGTACTGCGATCCTTACCCGAATCCATATCGAGCAATTAAAGCGTGAATATACGAGTGAATTTATCTTCTGTTTCGCACTATCGATAGTTCCCGACTGGGACGTGGTGGATAATGAAAGGTTAATTAGCGGAGACGAACACTTTTTATCTGGCTACGAAATTTCTTATCGCTGAGAAAACTCGTTAGACTATCGCTATCGCGTTGAATTGTTGCAGGTAAATGAAAAAATGCTATAAAATTACCTACACCGAATGAAATAACGGCGATTACTTAACATATTATCAAAATGTATGAACATTCGACAGATTCGTTATCGTCGCGTCGCTTCGTACTCCACGTGTGACTACGGGTCTAATTTATAGCCGTGGTTCGAACAGGAGGGAAAAAAGAGAACGGACGGTTTGGCACAATGAATAGAAGCGTTAAATCGGTCGAGTCTATATCGGCGAATAATTCTGACGGGCCGAGACGTCGTCGGTCGTTCTCTCGGGAATTCGCTTTCGATTATTATGACGAGTATATCGGTCGCAGAGCAGAGAGCAGGAGGAGAGTATTCGCATTTCGAGAGCGAACGTAACGAGGCCATTATCGCTCGATCGTATAACGATATCGCCGATTTATCCTACCGTCATATCGTAATGTCACTTCGATTACCGTTATGGAGTATTAATCCCATTCGTAAACACGATCTCATTCGTTTCGCGTGTCCCCTATATTCGCTCCTCCACCTCGAGCGCTCTTTTACGGCCGAATTTAAATTCAATTCGCGAATACGATTTTCCGTTATCTCCGCGCGATCCCATCTCTTTTTCTCTTCTTTTTTCTACTCCAATTTCGATATTTGATGGAACGCGGATACCGAGCCGGGATACCGATGAAATACCGATATTGGCACGCGCCGCTGATTCCCCGTGTGTAGGTACAGTAGGGTCGTTATTTCGAAACCACTATAAAGGACTCGCGAGGTTGGTTAATTCCCTTCTCTTTTTTCATACATTCCGCAATGAGATACATACATACGTACAGGCAGTTCCAAAATGACCGCACGTCGTTCAAACAGATAGTTTTGACGTTCGATCAATATGCGTTATTTGAATGCTTGGCAAATGAGAAGCTTCAATTCCGATTCGAGAAAAGACTGTTTTTATTCGCAATTTTTCTTTTCGATAAAATTTTCTCAGCAGAAGTTGCGTAGATTCTAGGACGTCCCGTACAAGGAAAATATACGGCTCGTAATATCGACTACGAGCCCGGCGGAAATTTTCAAAAGAGTACAATATCGCTTGCACCATAACACGTTGTAGAATTTTATCTCGATGCCGCGTGATTCGGAGTCGCGAGGTCGTGGATATTTATTCAGAGCTAGTTCCCTTTTTTTCTTCGGCGAAGCCGACTTGCGAATTCCGCGCCCGGTAATTGATTTCACGACTCCGTGTATGCGAGAGCGAAATTATTCTCCTTTTAACACATCGACTATAACGTTAATGACGGGCCTTTTTAACCCTCGTAATGCCCCAATAGCCTATACTGCATGAAGCTTTTTTTTTAATGGTTTATTTAAAGCACTGCACCCTTTTTACGTGAAACGTTTCTTTTATTTGCCCCGTTTCTTCTTTTTTCCCTTCTTCCTTCTTTCCGTATATTCGTCGAAATACCGAATGGGCCGCGAGGGGTAGGCTTTGCACAGGCGAGAGTTGAATGCGGGGATCGCGTGCGGGACGAGTTTCCGACCCCCCTCCGTCCCCTTCCACCCCCTTCAGCGTGTTCGTTTATCCACGCCGAGATTTTCGCGGAGGCTAATCAAGGAACCTTGGACGGCATTGATCTCCGCCTCCAACGTTCTGCACTTGGTGTGCAAGGATTTCGTAATTCTCTTTCTTTCTCTATCCCTCGATCCTTCAATAGAGCAAATTCGATAAAATCCGCTCCGGATTCGATTGGAGTAGGAATACTTTCATATTTTTCGATAGACGAGAGAGTATTAGGGAATGTTTAAACAGGTACGTCGGGCGTTAAATTTTCATTAGGACCAGTCGCGCGCATGGCCCAACGAAGCGTGACTCTCCATCGAGCTTATCGCGATATAACCCCACCGTGTAACAGCAGCGAGCTAGCGCGTATAAATTAACGTTCGGGATTATCTAATTCGGTTCGCGAGCCAACAACTACCACGCCAGAACCAGCCCCCGTGGCTTCCCTCTACGTCACGCGCTCGAATTCGCTCGCCTAACTCGCCTGCCAACTCCCGATAGCTTCATCCTGAATCCTCCTCTCTTTTTTTCATACCGAGTGCGTTATTTCACTTTGAATATTTTTCGCCTAACTTTATTTCATTTACAACTCTTTTCAATTTCATTCCACCGCTCGGTTCGACCCTAGGACGAGTCTGTTTGACTAACTCTACAGGATGCTGTTTCCATTTATTCTCGTTAGGCTGGCAAATTGTATAGCAAATTATTATTACAATTTGTCATTTTTATACTTGTATTTATAATTTATTATATTATTTAAATATATCTGACTCGCGAAAATTTTATCTTGGTGTATTCTTTTTCTTTCATTTCACATTTTCTCTTTGGTATAATAATTCTTACGATTCACGAGAAAAGTGTGTTCAAACCGTCTGACTCGGCGCTTACTTGTACCACTTTCCCGTCATTCGCACTCGCCTCTAAGCCCCGAAACGAGCTCGGATATCGAACTCGAAATCTCGCTCTCTTATTCGAGAGCCGAATCGGAATCGAGCCTTCTCGAGTCGGTAATTAAAAAATAATAAATCACTCTAGAGCTTATTTTTCCACGGTCGACCTTTTATTTTCATTCGATCGGTCGTCGAGGAGGGATGAAGGCATCTCGAGTGCTCATTCAAGACCGCACTAAGGAAAATCTGCTGGCTGGATTTCACAATTTCGAATAGTCGAGAAAATTCGTCAAAGTGGTTTATCGATCAATTTTGATAGATACAAATAGTAAATAGCAAAACTTTTAACGATTATTGTTGGTTACCATACCAGTATTTTTCATAGTTGAAATTTTTCCGACGAAAAAAAGTGCGATGATAAAAAAAATTTGAGCACAAAATAAAACTCGGTTGCACGCATTTTCATTCACGGCCGCGAACTCGAGTCTCTCGATTTATCGGCTACTGCCGGCGCGCATTCGTAAATCAGGGGAAACACATCCCTTCCGGTAGACACACGCGACAGAAAGCGTCTCGTTTACGTATCCGCCGAGGCCGATTTCCTCTCCCCTTGTCCCCGCCACCTCGCGCTCGATCTATTGCCTTTACACGGACGTATCTCGGCAAGATCTACGATGTCTTATACGTCCTGGCGAGCTGCGTGAGACGACCTTCGTCTATTTCGCCATACCGACATTCTTCTGTCAACGTTCTTGTCGCACAGAGCCAACCAAGATCTAAAAATAAAACCCAATCGAAATTTTATCAAAAGATTTATCGTTTTAATTTTCTTTGCTAAATTCAAGAACCGATTATTCGCGAACCGAGAAAGTGCAAAACAAGAGAATCCGAGGAAAATTATTTCTGTAATAAATCGTAACGCGTTTTCAAAATTCTGTGAAGTGTAGAGAATTTGAATATTTTTCAAGATGATCGAGTCGGAATCTCGATTCTATCTTTTCTTATTTTCAAATAACTTGAGCGAATCCGCGATATTTATTGACAATGATATCGAGCATCGTATTCCTCACCGACTCAAATCCTCGATTTTTCCGTCGATTACTCTATGGTCTGAAAAACAAACTCCGGCGTACCCTCATTACACCGTCGAGAGGAAAATTATTTTCGACTCACGCGATTCCAGAACACGGGCCGAGTTGATTTAACGCCTTTTGCCGGGAAGAATGGTTTGCCCGTCGATTGTTTATACTCCTTCCTCGCGAGAAGGAAAGAGAGAAACTCGTTGGGCAATTTATCGCGACGATAACGCGCGAGAGGAGAGTTGCGTGCCAGCTGTTTTATTTCATCGCTCGAGCGTCCGAAGAAGGAGAGAGAGATGAAAATTTACCGTACCGATAAAACGGCACTTTCGTAAGCGCCCGCCGCGGGTATTGTTGTCCGGTCCCGGGGTTTTGCGCGTGAAAGAGGGATAAAGCGCAGCCCGAGGAAGCCGTTGAGTATGTGTTTAACGGCCGACAAAGAACGACAAAGACACACCCTCGAAATGAATACGTTGGCGTTTGAACTCGTTGATCATTTTTTACAATAAAAATCCGAAACAACCGACAATTTTTTCGATAAAATAATGTCGAATCAACGTATATGTATTTCGTCGAAAGTAAGATAGTTATCGACTCGAAACAATTGAAGACATCTTCGCGACTACCTCGTACGGACAGGCTGTACGTTGTTTCCATAATTCATCAAAACTTAACTGACGTCGTGGGATTACCTCTCGAATCGTGGATCGTAAAAGTCTCGCCGAAGTTAGCCCACGTAGCAAAAGTCCTCTCGAAAGTGTATATTTCGTTGCTGCGGCTAAGTCGACCTTGCATGCGCAGCGTTAAACGCGTGTACCATCTGACGCCCCGTCTTTCGAAAATGGAAGTTTGTCCGACGGATATTTTACCTGACCCATTTAACGCGAATGGCAAAAGCTGTGTGCCGTTGTAGTAGCGTCTCGTGACGTTTGTACCGCGCGTAGGAATTAATTTGCGAGCGCGTGTGTGCAGGAGCCGCGTTGGCGGGGGGGGGGGGGCGTGTGTGAGAGGGAGAGAGAGAGAGAGAAAGGGTTAGATGGATGGATAGATAGATAGATAGATAGAGACTTACCCGGCGTGTGGGATGATTGATGTCTAATTAAACTCGACGCAAACTGTTTTTACGCTCGCTACGCCATGGAATGAAAAGTTCGCTGAAAGATTCCTTCTCGGCGTCGCGGAACGAATTGGTATCGCGGCGAACCTAGTTTGCTCGAAGAAAAAAAAAGAACAACGGGCGTAAAACGAAAAGTTTACTGTACGCGGATTGTAATGTATTCTCGCACGCATCTAATTAACATTAAAAAATAGGAGAAGTGGGAAAAGGTGACGGGACATTAAAAGAGAAAACACCCGGCGTTAACGACGGGAATAAATTGCACAGGGGTTGAAAGCCGAGGGGGAGGGAGAGGTGTTCGTAGGTCCGCTGTTGGCGAAACAAGTGGAACGATTGAATCGTTTGGTTCCGCTCGAACGGTCACGCCCAGCGGTATGTTTCTTGACCCATTTCGCGATTAGTCGATCCCGAGAGGTGCAACGACGACAGGAGGAGTGACTAGAGAGGAGGCGAATCGGTTGAATGAAGAGGACAGATAGAGAGAAGGGGAGTGCTGGAATGAGTAGGGTCTCCACGCGAGCTTATACACGCCCCACCCTCCGAATGCAAATGATCAATTAACCGGCTGTAAATCACGTCGTGCCGGAGGCCTCTTGGAATCGCGGTCGTCTCGCTATTTTTTCTCTCTCTCTCTCTCTCTCTCTCTCTCTCTCTCTCTTCCCTGCTCGTCGCTATCTTCGACGGCCCCTCGGCTTTGTCCACTCGGCTCCTTGACTCTCATTTCCTCCGTCGGAAGACTTCTTACCTCCTTCATCTTGCGTTAATTCACCGCTCGACTCGCTCCCGACGATTCTGTGTACAATCGGCGACATCGGCAACCGCCGCTCGAGGAAAACTCAGGAAGCATTTATTTTCGAGTTTCGGTTTGCTTTTCATACTCTCGAGAGTTCGTCGATAAGTTTTTCTTCTCGGAACTGCACATTATGTACCATTGTTCGACTTTCCATATAGCCCGGAGTCGGTCTTCAAGTTCGTTGTTCCACGCCGTTTTATACATATTTTTTTTCTCTCTCTACCAAATTCTATATCTCTCGTTCTCGTTTCCTTTATCTCACTTCCGTCCGTAACCGTTTCTCTTGCTGCTTCTTCCTTTTTTTCCTCGCTGTCCTCTTCGATATTCGTCCTTGCTCTCGTAGCTCTGTCTCCAACTATTTCTCTCTTGCTCTCCTTCTTTTTTTTCCCTCTCCTCGTTTCTGGCCGCGGAATATTTATATCCGAGGCACGTTCACCAGAGACTCGTTGCGAAGACGAAAGTACGCCTCCTTCCCGTTTCGACCCCCCACTCCTTCGAGATCTCGAAGGGAGCCGCAACTGGGAAATAGGGACTGTCCTTCTTGCCACTATTTCTCTCTCTATCTCTCTCCCAGCAAGAGTCTGGCCGAGACAACGAATTTTAGATTTCTTATTTTCAATCTCGAGTACTTCGCTCACCCTTCCGCCGCTTGTGTATACACAGGGTGTCCCAGTTCGATTGGACGACGTTCATTGGGCATGTGGATCTCGAAATACGTCGAACAATACGTTGAAAAGTTACTCGACTATCGAGTATAACTTTTTAGAAGATAAGTGTAACTGACAAGCCGTGAATTTTTTATCTGTATTTATATGAGTTATGTTCGATAATGTGTTATCGAATTTGCTTGCATCGTTTTACGACGGATAGCATAAATTTTAGATTACTTCGACTCTACTTCGACATTCCTTTATTTTTTATTGTATTTAATATGCCCTTTTCGAACTGGGACACCCTGTATACTTATTCAGGCACGTCGTGCGGTATCACCTCTTGATTTGTTTTCCTCGCTCCCGTTGAGAACAGCTTGTGTAAATTTCACTTCGCTCGACCTCACCCCGGATTTTTCGAGCTCTTCGGTCGTTACACATACGCGCGCGTGTATTGATTTACGTGCACTTCTGCCCAACAGTCGCTAGCCATTCGTAGATGCGCGCGTGTATACCGTAGGGAAGAAATTCATTCGATATCGTTCGTTATTTCAGCGAAAGTTAACGGCACGAATTTTACAATCGAACGTAACGTATTTAATAGAATCTCCTACACTCCGTCGTAGAGAAACTCGTATCGATGACCGGGCGGAGGTAATTTTTATGCGCGATCGTTTCGCATTTTAACGATACACCCCTCGCATCTCGAGATATTCGAAAGATGTTTTCATGTTCCACTCCGTAAGCAAACTCGAAAGAGTTCCTTTTTTTTCCTCTTTCTCTCCTCTCGGTAAAAATTCACAGCGAGTCGCAATCCCGAGGCTCGTGGGGCATCGATTCGGTCGCAGGTGTCTTCTTCTGTGTGCACAGGAAAAAAAAAAGAAGAAGAAATCGTTGGAACGGTGAAAGAAGTGGAAGGGGGGCGAGCTTTGCCCGTCGGACTTTATTAACGCGAGAATATAAATTTTTACAACCGGACAAATCGACGGGGGGAGGGGGAGGTGTTCGGAGGAGGGGTGAGTTCGATTTGCATTCCGTCGGCTCGCGTGATGCAACCCTGCCCTAACTTTGCCTCTGGTATTCAATTTTGTTCCCGTTTTTCACCCTCTTGCCACCCCTCATTCGTCCTCAAAGTCCCTCCTCCTTTTTCTCTCTTTCTGTGTGTTTTATTTTCTGCTTTTTAAGAGCGGCAGAAATTGCCGATAAGCATCTCTCGCCTCGTTCCGAGAAAACGCGGCTCGAGAATCTCGCGTTTTACCTCCGGCCCGAACGTTTAATACATACGTCAGCGTTAGCGCTGCCGCGCGCGTTTCGATACGTTTCGCGATTTCGTGCCCAACCGTCGATTCGTCGCATGTGAGCTCTCGCACGCGGCCACGTCGTTTATGATTAACGAGTCCCGTGAGCCGTAATGCCGAGTTAAATTTTTTCACGAATTTTTCTACTCGTTATATTTTAGTCGTCTCCCTCTCTCTCTCGCTCTCTCCCTCTTTCTCTATTTTCAGCGAATCTCTCTAGTGGCCATTCAGGATGAATTTTTCATACAGCCTGAAAAAATTCAAACACCACGATGCGATGTTTATTATGCCACTCGATTCTCTTGATTTTTATTTTTTTGTTTTATTGTGTGAATAATCCATCCCGTAAAATCTCATCTACTACGATTTTGAATTATTCGAGGAATAAAGTACATCGTGGTATATTATACGTTGAAAGGTACCCGCTAGTTTAACTTTATTATTTCGAACAGCAAACTATACAAATTCTAACTAAGTTATAATAATTAAAGTTACTTTAAACTATTTTTTTTAATCCCTTTGGTTTCTAAAAATATGATATTTTACTATATTTCATGGATAAATTTTCTTTGTTAAGCAAAGATTTAAACGAGAAGTAAATTATATTCGAAATTTCTATAAAGAATTCGCGAATCGATGACGCGATATATAATAATCGCGTACATGTTATTTAGAGAGTGGGAGAGGAATATTTACCCTCGTCATAAATTAACGATCATAAGTACCGCCATTCGCAGCTTCGCGTTACTCAATAGCCAGGCAGGCTTAGCTTTAGCGAATTATACGGCATGACGTTCATTGCGAGGAGGTGAAAATCGATAGAGTGCCGTAATACGATAACGAGAGCCACCACTATTAGGCACACTTTAACGCGAAACAGCGTTCGCTGTTCTTCTTTCTCGGTAGGTTTCCCAACGTGGTTATTAATTGACGTTATTTTTAAACTCTGGGAATGAAAAATATATTGTTTCGTATCTCCTTCTAGAAACCTTAGGAGCTCGAAAGTTCGGTCGTTAAAGATAATAGTGTTTGAGTTGTTAAAACTGTAAAACTACCGTGTATATACCGGTAAAAATTAAGTTAGAAGAACTCTCGGGAGAATCGACGTACTAGTTGAAAGGTAACCGTATCGCTCACGGTGATATCATTAATAACGAATTCCGTTTCGTAGCATCGTTTCATTCGCGACATCGAGATTCCTATTATTATTTCTCGAAACTATCCGAATTTGCAATTCAGATGGAGCGACAACGTTATTATTGCATAACTTGAATTCGGAAATTACTCTGATATAATTCAGAAAAAAATGCATATGGTGGTCGTATATCACATAGCACAATGAAAAGGGACTGAATTCGAGATGGCGGAAAATGGGTTAAGAGACCGGGAGGGCAAAAATTCAATTAAGGACCGCGCGCCCTGGTCTAACGAGCTAAACGCGTTCCGGGATATTTGCGGAAATAATAGTTCCGCGACGGAAAACTTTCCAGATGTTTTGACAGTGCACGCATAATTTCGAGTTGACTGATGTTACCTGACAGCCTGGTTATCGTTCGTACGACGAAAACTTCTTGCGTTTAAAGACGGCTTCTCGGCATCTTCTTCGGGTAAATGTATGCGAATATTTTGCGGCCGACTATATACCGTTATTCTCGAGATTTCACTGTCTTTGCGGAGGGATAGGAGGATCAAAGATGTATCAGCGAGTTTCTGCGGGGTCGAGCTAAATCCACGGGAAACGCGGATGTCAGCTAACGTTACCTCTTGTTGGATATCTCCTTCGAGGTACTTTAGATCGAGCATTCCGACTACTCGAGAATGGTATTCGTAATCTCTCTGTGATCTATTCCGCTATTCTTCACTTTCGGGAAAGCAGATTTCTTTCGCGTTATT
Source organism: Goniozus legneri (assembly GCA_003055095.1). NCBI lineage: Eukaryota > Metazoa > Arthropoda > Insecta > Hymenoptera > Bethylidae > Goniozus > Goniozus legneri. The sequence goes on from NCVS01002904.1 coordinate 26,951, forward strand.
TATTGGATCGGGTGCCCTCGAAAATTTAATCAGCGAGTGACGCTAATTATCTGAGAAAACACATCAATGTAAAGTGTGTTAGATTCGCAGTAAAAACGATATATTTCAATAGAGAATTGTCGCGTTACCAAAAACAGTCGATGACAATAATCGCTACGAGAAAAGTTGGTGAAATTTTCTCTGATTCGATTTACCAGAGTGTATCTCGAAATGTTTCCCTCTTCATTTTTTAACTCTCTTGAAATTCGTTGGATATATCTAGCAGCGTATCTAGTAATCCAAATCTTAGCGAAGGCTCGCGAGAAACCAAGAGAGGAATCGAAGCCAAGTGAGTTGGCCGAAGAGGAGCTCGAATTTGTTCGACTCACTCCAGTCTTGTCTCTTGCTAGCCCCATCGTGCCTAACACATCCTTTTCCCTTTGAGGCCTGCCCCGGCTGCAATCTACGACGTGCTTTGAGGCTCCTTTGGCGCGTGACGTCGCGTCATGAATGAAATGAGGTCCCATCGGTACCGTTACCAATCAATACCGAGCCCCGTCGCGTCTGAACTTCCGACGGAATAAGATCAGCGCCGAAACAATGTTGAAATGTCTCTGTCTAAAGAGGGTTGGGAATACGGAACGAGTATTGACATTTCCGAGTGGCCTTTCTTCTCTTTTACGAGTGTTCTTTTCGCCCAAATGCATTCCCGACGATACATTCCGAGTGGGAAGGGAGAATAAGGAGACCGCTAAACAGTGCTTTCCTTTTATGCGTTTTCCAGGAGATTGCGGCCATCCTGATAAGCTTCCAGAAGCACGCCGAATGGCAGAGCAGGGAGGTGAAGGTACGACCGCGAAGTGGCTCGATGCTGCTCTATTCGAGGAAGAAGGTTCGCTACCGACGCGACGGATACTGCTGGAAGAAGAGGAAAGACGGCAAGACCACGCGGGAGGATCATATGAAGCTCAAGGTATAGAACGAAAACCTTTTCACCCCACGACGAATAGAGCCTGTAACCTCGAGGACTAGTTACCTTTACTGCCCAGTTCATCAAGATAACAATTTCAGATCCGGCATTGAAACTCCAGTCGTATAATTTTTTTATTTTTCGAGATGAAAATCGCGAGGTGAAATAGGAGAAATTCCGGAATCGTATTAACACTTTTTTGTTAGAAATTTTTTCACGCAGATAAGTTAAATTATTCCTGTTAAGTACCTTGCCGAACAACTATAAACCGTATAAAAATATAGAGCAGTATATGCAACGCTATTACCGTGAAATATTTGACACTTTATGAAACACAAATTCGATGCTTTGTCGTTATAATCGTTACAAGATTTAAAAATTTCTGTGTAGATGTATTATATTTCGTTTCGATCTACAGGTGCAAGGGGTCGAATGTATCTATGGCTGCTACGTACACTCAGCGATACTTCCCACCTTCCATCGGCGATGCTACTGGCTGCTCCAGAACCCGGACGTTGTTCTGGTCCATTATCTGAACGTTCCTTATCCGGACGGTGACGCTAAGCTGGCGGCGTTGCCTCCATGCTTGGCGTTACCGCCGGATAAGAAAGAATGGACACGAGACGAATTGGCATCACAGCTGCGGCCGATGTTCCTCGGTGGCGACGACGATCCGAACAATCCACATCTCACACAGCATTCGGCCCATCCGGTCGATATGATAGTCTCCCAGTTACTGGATAGACAGAGAGCATCTTCCACATCGTCCACTAGCGCCGCTCAACTCGCACCTAGGAGACTAACACCGGACAATCAGGTGCTAAAAAAACTCGTATAGAATGTTCTTCTCGAAAATCAAATCCTGCGCTTGGATTTTCACACGTGCGTCTCGATTCCAGGTATCCTCTACAACCGGAGGCCAACAGCCTTCGGCGACAGCGTCACCAGCTCGTCGCGTTTATTCAAGACATTCCCACTCGACTCAGAGTCAACAACCGGCTCCATTAGTTTTAAGTTTGCAACAAATACAAGGCGGAGGCGGTCTCCTGATACTCAATAGTCAGCCATATCATCATCAACAGCAACAACAACAGCCCCAGCAGCAGCAACAGCATCAGCAACGACAACAGCAGCAGCAACAGAGTCAGCAGGTCGAAATGCAGCAGGTTCCGGAACCTCAAATAGTTCAACAGACCAGCGTCGACAGGGAGCAACAAACTCAGCAAGAGATCGATGGTCAAGACAGTATGGAACGTTCTACTGTGCAATCGATGCCAATAACAGGTTCCGGTACGGGAGTGGCCGATTTCGCGGAAACGTTAGACCTCAGTCAGGAAGATATTCAGAAAACGTTGTCCGCCAATATGGTACCTCCATCGCCCTCGCCCTCGCCGGCCGACAACAGTATGATCAACCCGATGGACTTCATCGACTCCTCGGACGACGTGCTCGTCAATCTCGACGCGTTCGATGTCTTCGGGGATTTACCCGAGCTTCACGATTTCGAGGCCGAGCAGACCAAGACCGAGGATAGAGGGGGGCCGGAGAACGACAACGGGTGTCATCCTGGTACAACCGTCCACATCGCAGAATACAGTCCTGAGTGGAGCTATACAGAAGGAGGCGTGAAGGTAAGAACCGGGAACGTTCTAAAAATACTAGAAAAAACGCTTTGTGAACAGTTTTATAACATTTTTTCTCGAAATGACCACACACCTAATAAAATCTTTTTTCAGGTACTCATCGCTGGTCCATGGACAGGAGGGAGTGGTTCCCAGTCCTACTCCGTTCTGTTCGACACGGAACCAGTGGAGGCGTACCTCGTACAGCCAGGCGTGTTACGGTGCAGGTGCCCCGCTCACGCGCCCGGTATAGCATCACTTCAAGTCGCGTGCGACGGTTTCGTCGTGTCGGACAGCGTAGCCTTTGAGTACAGAAGAGCACCAACCAGCGAGCCCAGTCCCGAAAAGGCTCTTCTCGATCGTCTAGCGGATGTCGAGGCTCGACTGCAGGGACCCGGTCCGCCATCTCCAGCAGCTCACCTGGAAGAGCGACTAGTCGCTTATTGCCAGGCATGTGTCCTTCAAGCTTCAATTTCGTTATTCACCGCGAGAAATGTCGAGCGAAAACAAAGTGCATCCATGCAATTTATAGATACCATTTTGTTCGATATTCAAAAATGAAATGTATTCGATCGAAACTCGGCACTTCTCGCGTCCGTAGAATGAAGTTGTCCCTAGTTTTAAGCAATTTGTATCATCTTCGCTTCTGCACACCGTAAAATGCGCGGGAGCATTGCGCGACTACAGCGAAAGACGTTCTCATTCGACGTTTTCAGGATGCTGTAGTCCGTCCTTGGCGCGCCGGAGCCGAGCCACTTCAGTCCGGCGGTCCGACGCTTTTGCACCTGGCTGCCGGATTGGGCTATTCGAGATTAGCCTGCGCGCTCCTACATTGGCGGTCCGAGAATCCCAGTAGCGTACTGGACGCCGAGGTCGACGCTCTTCGGCAAGACGGGGCTGGGCTGACACCTCTGGCTTGGGCCTGCGCCGCCGGTCACGCTGACACGGCCAGGATCCTTTATAGGTTGATATTTATAAACAATTCTTGGCTGTCGCGTCATCGCAAAGAAAGGCCTCGTAGACTCGCGGACAACCAGAGACTCTCTACATCCGATTTCTCAATCTCGCAGATGGAACGCGATGGCCCTGCGCGTGAGGGATTGTCAGAACAGGAGCGCGACCGACCTGGCCGCCGAGAACGGTCACACAGCTATCGTCGAAGAACTGAATCGGTTGGAGGCGCGACGGCAAGACGAGAGGCTCTTCCTACGACCAGCCAGCCCCAGTCCCAGAAGGCCCTCGCAAGACAGCGGTCTCGATCTGGCGTTGTGTTAGTCTCGTTTGCTATTATACTGCCTCTTCCGAGCACACGTAACGAACAAAAAAATAATAATAACGACAGATACACACATATATATAGATATATATATATATATATATATTACTCATAAGAATTCACGTTCTCATACGTACGCTCTGTCTCACCTAATTTGCGTTGTTTTCCCTTGTTCGAATCGTTGCCACCTTTTTTTTCCTCGCCAATAGCCTTAAACAGAACCACCCTCCCCCCTATCGGAATTACGACTAGTTGTAATTTAGAAATACAAGGCTAATTACCGACAAGCGTCCGTCCCTGAATCAGGCATGTAGTTATTATTAAGGGGTTTATCGATATAAATACAGGTGGCTCGCCGCTCCTGGATAACATGGAATTGTTGCAAGAGGACGAGTCGTCATTAGGCATCGGCGAGCAGGGAATGGAGAGCGCTCCGACCCCTCAAGAGACCGTAGGTCCGTACCAAAATCCTGATTTCCCCGTGTCTATTATTTGTTTGTTCTAAATGTCTGCCTGTCTATATATTATATATATATACATATAACTGTGACTTTATCGTAACACTGTCTGTCTTTTCGAAACACCCACCGAACTAGATGAAATTAACTGCCCTAGATCGATACGATTCGGAATAACCAGTCGTCCCCGCGACAACTCAAGTAGTGATCCTAGCTGGTAACTGCGCCTCCTCTTCTCTCTCTCTCTCTCACTCACTCTCTCACTCTCTTTCTCTCTTTCTGTCTTTGTATGTCGAAAGACGACCGAGCGGTCGAGGCTCGCTGTCCTAAACAAAATTCCTCTACATACAAACTATTGCAGCTTTTAAGCAGTGTTGGTGTTGCTTGGCCTTCGTAACTATGCTGATGTTGGATGATCGCTGTGTATAACAATCTAATTTTCTTAGCCCTCTAATTCGAAGGCCGCGCCCCGATATTACAGCGAGAGTGGATCCCGTGCGATCAAAGACGAGAATAACGTATGGTCTTAAGATATGCAATATATGTATATATATGTCTAGAGGCATATATATATATGTATATAACGAACGTAGTGGCTCGATACACACGACCAGTGCGCAAAGTGTGCGACCAGACTCCTGCGATTGATCTAGGTAACATGAAAGTAACGCTAGATATTAACGGGCTGTGTACTAGCTCGTACTAACGACAGTCGCATTATAAACGTCATTGACAACAGCAAATACAACCCATCTGTGTTGAGCATTCTAACACGAGACTTGGCACACCACAGACACGTTTAAACGGCTTTTATAAAACCTCGATGTTGTGATCGGTGTTGGTTTTCTTCAGCGGTTCCGCTCTGTTTTGCTTTTATTTTGTTCGACTTTGGCTAGGGTAGTGATTCCTTTTTATAGGGGAAGAAGACGCGAGGGTGCTGACATTGGCGGAACAGATTATAGCAGCGCTGCCGGAGAGGATCAAGAGGTCGGAGGGTGACTCTCCGTCTCCTTCCTCGCCTCCTCCGCCGCCGCCGCCTCTGTCCCCGCTGGAGGACGCCTTCATGGAACAAATGGTGGGTAGACGAGAACTCGATCTAACGAATTAGATCTATACATTCTATTTTTCCCTACTTTTATTTATTCAAACTCCCACACTGAAAATAAAAATTTGTTTAATTTACCATATTTGTATACGTTTGAACAAATATCAAGTGCATTCAACAAAACAATATTCATCAAACAATATGTTTATTTCTATATTTTCAAACAAAGGTTAAGTAGCTTGAAGAAATTTCGGTTTTGTTATTTTTAATAAACAATGTTTTTCAGCCTTTCGATTCCGGCGAGTTATTCGACTCGTATCGCGACTGCAATGGCGGTGCCGCGTCAGTTTCCGATGCTGATGCCGAGGCGAGCCCGTCGAGTCCGTCCAGCAGCTGTTTAACGCCCGATTCGCCCTCTCCACCGCCCACCACCGCCGATTTCTGCGAGTTCCTACAGCTCCAGCTACAACTCGACGGTGGTCAGGGTCACAACGGTCATTATTACTCGTCGGACCGCACGCTCGGCAATGTCATGGGTTCAGGACTGTGCGGGGCCGGCATGGGCGACGGAAGCGAGGCGGATCTCAGTAGATTGACGTTATCCGATCGCGAGCAGAGAGAGCTCTATCAGGCGGCGAAGATGATCCAGAAGGCCTACAGGAATTATAAGGGTCGGCAGAGGCAGGAGGAAGCAGAGAGGCACGCAGCAGTGCTCATTCAGCAGTATTACCGCAGGCACAAGCAATATGCTTATCATAGGTAAATTGATTCGACAAAGTTCTTTATTGAAAAACAAATCCGTAAATCAAAGTCGATAAATAACACTCTGCCCTCGGTGATCGTTTCTAATTGCTCTAATCACTTTTCGAAACACTAGCCAGGCTCGAATACATCAGGCGTTATCTCGCAAAATTGAGTTTAATCGCTTTCGAGTAAATTTCCCGAGTCCATGCGTTCCTTCCGCGAGTAAGAATGCTAGCTTTAATAAGCGTCAATTAATAACGCAGCTCGGAGGGGGGCAAGACGTGACACCGGTAGAGTAATCTAACGACTCTCCGCCGATGCAACCTCGAGTTCCCTCCACCTACGACGGCGAGGCTAACTTTTAATTGGCCGCCGTAAATAATTCGACGAAAGTTCGCGAGGAAGTTTGGTACCTTTGCCACAGCGATTCGAATACGAAATTAAGCTGGCATTAAATTAATACGACTTTTGTTTAAGACGCGGCGAGGGTCTCGTAACCTCTTTCGCGCTCTGATCGCACATAATGAAACGGTTCCGGAACCGCGTCCAAGTATCACGCGAAAGAGTTCGAGTACATTTCTCATTCGTTGAATTGCAGGCAGGCGACGAAAGCCGCACTGGTGATTCAGAACAACTACCGGAACTATCGCTCGCGTCCGGGTGTAACGGGCACGAGGCAGCAGGTCGTCCACCAGCAGGCAGCTCATCAGGCGGCGAGGAAGATCCAGCAGTTCATGAGACAGTCTAAGATCAAGTGAGTAGCGATTGTACAACGTGTGCGCTCTTGGCAACTGCATTTCCTGTTGCAACGATGTGCACGCACAATTAGTCTTTACGTAGTACTTCTTGTTAGCACACTAAAACGGCTTACGGTACAAAAAGACATCCTTAAAAAAAAAGTTCTAAAGTCTGCCTCTTCTCTGTGTGTACTAATGCAGCTTGTCGTGGGACGATTCACGACCGGTAAGTAGAAACAAGAACAACAACAAAAAAAAAAAAAATATATTTAAGAAACAAGTAGGGCGTTGAACGTTCTCGGCAAACACTGCTCGTTTATATATTGTGCTCCTGTTTACGTCTGCTGAACGAGTACTTCTAGCTTCTCGCTAAGACGACACTGTATATGAAAAGTCGAACGATGGGAGATCACTCTATAAAATCGAATTAGTGGGAAGAGCACCATTAATTAAACAATCGTTTGATCATTCGGTAACCCTCTAATCGGATTGCTAAATCTAACAAATGGGTCGTTTAAATTATTAATATTAACCGCGCGCGAGTGATATCAGAGAAGCTCAATTACGTAATCAGTTAATTTTTTATCTATCGGTATTCTATAATTTATCGTTAGAAATTTCGTGTATTTCCATGTAAGCTGAAAGTTCGTCCAATTGATTAAAATTTACCGGCCTAAATTAATCTAAATTAAGTTCCGAATCTATCCACTATCGTGTCGCAAATTGATCAAGTGTTAAGAATAACTTACTCGCTTCACCAGAAGAACATTGTGGTCATTCATCATTCAATAAACATACTAAAATTCAATGAAATTATAATTGATTCGAATTAACAGATAATTTTCAGCGAAAGAACAGTTACATCTCCGGTCGTTCCTTCTCATATCGATCAAACTCAGTAACAATAAAAAATTCTCAACTCGTTTGCTAATAACACAGAGTTGTGTCAATGCAGTTTCGATATCGTCTTAGTTATCTCGGAGTGCCTTAGTCGTTCGGTGTTTTGCATGCGATTAAACCGGGAGCGAAGTGAGGTCGATTATGAGTAAGTTGGTATTTCGTATTTTCTTTCCCGGCAATTTAGACTGCAGAACGCCAGGGCCGTCGCAAACGGGAGCGGGAAGCAGCAAGCGGTCATTACGCGGGGGGCTGCTGTCCGCCAAAACTCGCCCTCATCTAGCCCAGGAGGCAGCCTGGTAGCCGCCAGCACAGAGGTCACATAATCACCGAGACCTCGAGCACCGACGACAGTGGCAGCGTCAAATGATCGACGGCTAAACTTGACTTTGAGCTTTTCGGAATGGTCAGGATTATTCGATGGATTTTGCGTCATTGCAGGAATACCGAGAGGCTGGTGAGAACTCGGGACGTAACGACAAGCGGAATAGTCTAGAGCCTCCGGGATCCAACCGACCAACTTCGGCATCGATCTTCGTCATCGAGGAATTCCAAAGAGTCGCAGAATTCAGTTTCAGTATTATACATGATTACTTTTCAGCATCGATCACTGAATCGCATTGAACGAAGGCCATACAATACTCGACTGTTCCGAATGCACAATGTTGAGAATTATGAGATTGATAAAAACACAAGTGAATATCACACATCGAAATATCTTATCGTTAACGCGAGAACTGAGATTCGTCGACGAATGGCGACTACGGACTGCTGTCGGTAATAGAGTAAACGAAAAATTCCTCAAAAGGGACAATGAAGTCGTTAGAGTGGAAATAATGGGGAAAGAGAGCGAGAGAAAGTTAGGGGATGATTTTATTTTCGAATAACGAAGAGATCTCTAACGGAGACTCTTCACCCTTTGGGCTGTGCTTAAACAAGTCACAGTATAATCAACTTTTTCTTAGGCGTTTACGCGTAGTGATAAGTTTAGCTCAGTAACATTGTTACCGATTAAAAAAAAACTTACTACCTACTACCGATTTTTCTCTTTTTCAGTAGGAAATTTTTTAAACGATGAAGGTTCTTTTTAGAACGTAGGGTATATAATAAGTAAATAAAGTTTAAAAACGGCGTGGGCGGAGCGGACGTGCACACGGGGGACGCGCAAGCCCGAAAAAATAGTCCCGCGAGTATGAACTAAAGACAACAAAACTGTCTATTGTGATAAATCCAATGGTGATCCAAGAAAGTATTTCCGCGAAACTTAACGAAAAAAAAATCGTGAAAAAGAAAAAAATTAACGAAAAAATCCAACGTGTCTCGATGTTTTCATGCGGCGAGTCATACGAAAAGTGATATGAAAGCAGACAGGCAGACGAGAATCCGATTTCTTACGGTTTCGATCGAGCCGTGAGATTCGCTGGGTGCGTAACCGTCCGGTATCGAGCAGGTCGATCATCGAAGCTCTTCGATTCACTCCATGAGAGGGTACCCCGGAATAACCATACCTTCTTCAAATAGTACTTCCCGAAATTCCAAGTGAAAAATTTCCGTTCTTTTTTTCCCTCAGAATTTCGTGAATTATTCGGTATTTCGAGATCGCATGGTGATCGTGGGACACTCTTGACAAATAAAATATATCTTTCTATTCGATCGCTCGATTGATCGCGAATCGGTTACGTGCGGGAGCCAATCGCAAATTACCAAAGTGATCCGCGTCGTAATTTTTACCAATAGCTAATATTAGTCGCGCTACAATTTACCAAGCAGAACTTTTTCATAGATTTTACGAATATTTTGTCATTTAGAAGAAATATCGTCCCAGGTTAATCCGACCACTGGGTCGTACGAATGAGAAACATTTTTCCAGCATGAGATTCGTAAATATATAGAGATTAGAGAAACGAGGTAATCGATTGATGGTAATTTACGGTTAGGGTCTCTTATTAAGCAGTGTGATGCGGCGGGGCTGACGAGCAGCGCCCCTGCGACGCTGCAACACGTTGTACACATGAGTCAATTCCAACGAGCATTTTCATGCCACTAAGCTTAATGAAAAATTATTAGTTATTTAAAGGAAAGAAAAAAGGTGGTAAAGATTTAAAAAAGTTAACATTCTCACACTCTTTCAATCATCGTTTAAGTAATTTAAAAAACAAAACTAATCACGATCCTATCGATTGCTTAAGATCGAGACGAGTATAAAAAAATATATATATAATTATTATTATTATACACACAAAACTATTATTATATATATATTCATATTTTTGCTTAATACATAATTAAGAATCTATTATAAAGGAGGATCTAGCGAATAATAAATACAGAAACAAGAAATATATATATATATATTATACATACATAGAAAAGGGGCGAGATCGACGATTTTTTGGTGAGACTTCCTCCTAGGGATTATATATATATATATATATATATATATATATTATACATATATATATTTTAGTCCGTCTGAATAATGCGTCTGCAATATGTCCCCAAGTTAACACGTGGCAATCGAGTTTTTTCGAATTTTAAGAAATAAAATGCTAGGTACCCGAGATGGACTGAACGTATCTCTTTATCTTTCTCGCCGAGCGAAACCGCGGCGTGTTTTAAAGAGGCTTCGAGCGTTTTAATCGTGAGACACGAGGCCTTCTGTCCTGACTGCAGCGCTTTTAAACGGCGGTTTTGTCGCTTTTTTCGAGACTCAAGAAAAAATAAAAAAATTAAACAAATAAATAAAGAAAAAAATTATATTAATAGAGATACAGTATTTTTCAGGCGTCGTTTGTCGATGATAAATGTCGACGCTCGCGGACAAAAAAGTATTTCGGAAGTTTCTACCCCCCTATACCAGATGACCGCTCGAACGAACGAGAGTGAACGAAGGGATCGTAGAGGTAATGGATTACGGCCGAGGTAACGAGTACGTTAATCTGCGGGATGAAAGAAACGAACGATACAAAACGCGAAATAAAACGCAAAAGAAAAATTATTTAAATAAAAAAGACATCGCTAGCATAGGCGCTTTGAGGATATATTAAAGAAAATAAAAAAAAATCTTTTAAAAGTTACTTAATACAAATTATTCTCAAAATATAACGTTTAATAAATAAATGACAAAAAAAATTTTTAAATCTACGTAAGAAAGCCAAGAGTGAAAGACGATTAGATAATAGGAGCCGCATGGCCTAACTGCTGCCACTTTAATTAATTAAATAATTAATTATAACTTTATTACTACTCGATTAAAAAAAAACGATACAGATGGAGAATAATGTCATGCCACTTTTCAAACTAAACTTTTTAGAAACTCAGAGACGAATCAAGTAGCAGCGTAGCGGGAAAGGAAGAATAACAAAACTAAACTAAACGAGATAATTAAACTATTTAAAACGAAAATTATGTAAAAGGCAAAAAAAAAGTATAAACAGTAACAAGTAAAAATCCTTTTTCTTCGAATTCGGTACGATCTACACTAGGACTCTTAACAAGTATATCTCCAATTACTTTTGTCCATTAAATAATTCCAGATTGCACCGAGAGATATACCAGAGAAGTAAACGATTAAGAAAAGTATCGAGCGTGTATTTTTTACACGATGTCGAAAGGGTCGAAACGATCGGGTCGACGAAGTGCTCGCGTTTCTCATGTGCTCTGTTCCTTATTGAATTAATTACGCAACACTTCGTACCTGCTTGCTGCCTGCCCGGTTCGCACATACACACATACAAACACAAACAAACATACACACACAACACGATACATAAATTCTAGTCGTAACAAGACATAAACGTATTTACTACGCTTTATATTACACTCAGTAAGATATTTATAAACACGTCCAAGCGTACGTTAATTTCATTTTTGTGATAAAGAAGAAAAAACGACCCAGTGGGCTCAATGCGGGCCGTACGTTGTGATTTCTTTCTCTATTTTTTTCCTATTTGGATAAAAACGAAGAAAAAAGTAACAAAATAATTATGTGTATAAGCACTGATTTCGCAAATACGTTTTTTAAAGGGAAAAAAATGAGGATGTATGTACGTCGATCTTTTGCACTCGTTGCCTTTATATTTTTGAAAGACTGTTATGTATTCTCAACTTCTTGCTTTGTTTCGTTATCGTAAGTAAAATGAACAACACATTCGAACCAGACGTAAATGCGAATGGATTTTGTACGCGAGAAAAAAAAATTGATTTAGCACCGCTTATCGAGCTCTTTCGTACGCATAGGCCTCGACAGTTGCGTAAGAGCGGTGTGCCCCCAAAATGAACGTAACGATTGTATCGATACGCCGTTATTTTTTTTCTAACGTACTTTATGATTTTCATCGCAGCCACGTCGATCTCGCGAAACGCGCGATTCTCCTTGAAACGTTGATGGTTTCGACGGCTGTTTCGACATTTACCTAGTCAGAGTGAACGCGACGTACTTCCACTGTTCTCGGTTCACACTCGCATCTTCGATGATCGAGAGCTTCGTTGCCTCAAACGTGAAAGAGAAACGCAAATTATCGTATATTTTTTCACGACAATTTAATTTCATTGGAAAACAGAATTGGTACCTAATTTCCATTAAGCTATCAGGCAATAGAATTTTGTCGAAACGTTAAAAATGCTAATGACACCGTTTCGCGTATTCGAGGCTGCGAGAGAACACTGGAAGGTGGGTCGCGTATAATTTTCATTGCAATTATAAAAATAGTGGAACGTATTGAAAATGGTACAGGCTCCATCTCTTGTAATATTTTTATTATCGCAAGAAAAAAAAACGTAATTATTACATTATTAAAAATTATTATATTAAAAGGTGATTATATACCACTGTTTATTATTTATTGACTAACGTTCAACTAATATTGTAAATATAAACGAAAATATTTTATCTATATTTCCGATCCGAGGGTGCCGGGCGGGGCGGCGACTTATCTTTTGTCCGCCTCTGGCGATCGTTTATCGATTTGGCCATTTAGCCCGTCCTCTCTATTGTTACACCATTTCATCATTGCATTTAATAAATTATATATTTATTGACTTACTCAACTTTTCACTTACCTTCACCACAATTACATTCGGGAGGATCAATATCAAACACGAAACATTACGATTCTTCTGCTACCATTTATTTTTAAAGCCATACAAACGATACAAACGATACAAACTTGAGTGTTTTGTCATCTTGAGTACAAATTTAATTTAAAGACGATGCTCGAATATCAATTGCTTACGAATAACAATGGCAAAAATGCGTACATATATACTTCTCGCTGATACAGACACAATTGTTTCTAATTGAGCATGTAGATTTATTTCGCAATAATCGACCAAACAGCGTCACGATCGTTTCACGGTTGGTGACATTTCGGCGCTGGTGCGTACATTTCCTACGACACTCGTTTTCCTCGACTCGACAAGAATAAAAACGTCATTCAATCGCGTAAACTGCAAGCATGCGGGTTAAACAAAATTCTTTCCAAATTTGATGCCCAGCCAGAATTCTCTGAGGCGCGTAAAATAGTTCTTTCGAAATTGATATAAATCAGATAACAATCTCTCATAGAAAACGTACGTGAGTTAAATTTTATAACGGCAGAGATCAGATTTGAACATTAAATTCGTTGTTGCAACAAAGAAGAGATAATTAGATGAAAAAAAATGAATCGCAAAATGGGATGTACACTTTTTCAACTGTGCACTCTACTCTCGAATCCACTTACACTCGAAAAACGTGTTAATACAACTTTACAAAGCGCGCTAAGTGTTAATTTCGCGAATAAATTAAAAAAAAAGAAAGGAAAATAAGTAAAAGAAGAGAGAAAACGGTCGAGCGAGTGGACGCGAAAACCAGCATCGAATGAAGAAGCCGCGCGACGGCGTCATACCGGTGGAGGTTGTCCGAAGTATTTAGAGGGAGGGATACAAAAGGGAGGCGAGGGGCTGGAAAATTATTCGCGCGACTACGCAATTACAGCCGGGGCGAGTCCTGGCCAAAATTCCGTCCGTGTCCCGTAACTGGCGCGTTGCCAGAATTTTGTCAATATTAGACGCTCACTCGGTACGCGTTAGCGCTGAAACGCACAACTCTGTGTAAAGACCTGGACGTTTTTGGGATTCGCCACTTGTTTCACTCACTCTCTCTCTCTCTCTCTCTCTCTCTCTCTCTCTCTCTCGCCGAGTCAAAAAATTAGTATCGATCATTCGCGACTCACCTCGAAAACTACTCGTCGGAATTCAAAAACCTGCCGAATTGGTTCAATCTTTCAAAATTCAACAATCGAAATGACAATTTCACGCCAATGACCTATTTTCCTACTCTAATTCTTTTGCATCTCGAAAAAGAATCGAGATCCACAAGCTGATACGAATTTTCTGACTCGGGTAGCTTACGGTCTCATCAATTTCACAGTTCTTGCGACGGGGAGAACCTAGAAGACTTGAACGCGATGATTCTCCCGATCGCACACGACGATATTTCCAGTGGACGTTACCGCGACACCCTCGAGACCTTTAAATTCGCCGTCGCCGCTACCCCAGCAGCCGAAGGACTTGATGTAGGCGCCTTCGGGGCTGAAAATCTGTATGCGATTATTTCCGGAATCCGCTACGACGATGTAGCCTTGATCGTCGACGGCCACGCCTCTCGGGAACTTGAACTGGCCCTCGTCGGAGCCCTCGGTGCCGAAGGAGGTTAGCACGCGGCCGTTCACGTCGAATATCTGGACCCGGTGATTGTTCCCGTCGCTGACGATCACGCGATTCGTGTTGCTCACCGCGATGTAATGCGGATGCTCTAGCTGACCGCGACCGCTGCCGCACGAGCCGAACTTGCCCACGAACGTGCCGTCCGACTGGAACACCTGGAAGATATCCGAAACGTGTTTCCTGTGGTTTATGGCCTGGACGGAACATCGATTGGGTGACCACCGGAGACGATTGAGTCTTGGGAAGATACAGATTTGGGAAGAATTTTATCTAATAAGTAGAGACAACCCCAGCAGACATTTTTTGTACTCGTAGCTCATTTTACCTGTACGATCGAAACGACGTGAATGAAATGTGGATATGATTCGCAAAATTCATGTACAAGCTCGTTGAAGCTAATAAAATTTAATATTAATAAAAATATTTTTGATTATTCGAAATAAAAATTTTGCTATTGCACAGCCGATTCCTCCCACTCCTCGCTCCTCGACGTCATCCCCCTTCTGAATTTCATTCCCTCATTAAAATGTTCGTACTCGTACCTGCACGCGGTGATTCTCCTTGTCGCACACGTAGATGAAACCTAGCGCGTCCGTGGTGATACCCCACGGATAGTTGAAACGTCCATCGGCCGTGCCTTGAGAACCGAAGGCTCTCAAAAATCTGCCCGACGGATCGAGTACCTGAATTCTATGATTGTAACGGTCCGCGATAATGTACTGGCCGATTCTGTTAACAGCCACACCGGCGAGGCAATCGAATTCGCCCTCGCCGCTGCCGTAGGTTCCGAACTCCTTCATGAAGTTGCCATTGCCATCGAAAACCTAGAACGAGAACGTTTAAATACGAGGCAGGACATCGAACGAAGACGATAATCGTTTGAACGGGGTCGAATAAATATTCAACTGCGAATAGTTGACAGTTTATTGCGAACATTAATCCTTTGGACACATGAACATTCTCGTGAACCCACGAAAAATTCGACACAACTATTTTCTTATCTCTTTCCAAAAAAAAAAAAAAATTATATATTCAGTATACTTGAACGCGATGATTGGAGCTGTCGGCCACGACGATGGAATTGTCCGGTCCGACTGCGAGACCTCTCGGCCACGTAAAGCATCCGGCTTCGCTCCCCCGCATCCCGAAATTGAACAGCTGTCTCCGCTTCAGTAGGTAGTGACTCCTCCGACCGTTGCTGGAAGAAAAAAATACATTTTTTGGAAATATTGTCGAAGTTGTTTCGAAAACCTCGACTCACCTAGTGGAGGAACCTGCTGCCGCGGGTATAACGTGAGCTGCTGTAGGGGACGTGGGGGAGCCTGACGGGTTTTTTTGGTCGTCGTCAGAAGATTCGAAGGAAGTTTGGCCGGTGTGCCTCAGAGGAAGGCCGAGCGACAGCCTCCTCGAGGCCGCGCTGGCGCTGCGAAAAAGATTCCGCGACGTCAATACCTCTCGCTAATCATCGACACTCGAAGCGTCCAATAAGCCGACTCGATGAGACTCGAATCTCGAGAATTTTGTACCTTGGCTGTCGATCCTGCCGTCGGTCCGAGAGCGATAAAGCGTCGGACAAGGGGAGTTGTGTTATTAAAGTGTTACAGAGTTGTTAACAAGCGGCTACTCTCGTCGCGTATCAATCTTGCTCATATGTAAAACCAACTCTCTCGTTAAGATACACACAGTTATTATTCGGTTTAGCAAAAATCGGTTCAAATCGGTTTCATCCAGATTCGCAATCGACGTGATCCGTAAGTGGTAATAACCAGCAAAAATATTGCGGAAACGACATCGCAACATACCAACCTGCAATGGGATCGAAAGTACATCTCAGTGTTAATTCCGTTGGGATATGTTAGTATGTTTCATTCAACAGGGGAAGTGGTCCAGTCGATAATTTACGAGGTCTGACTTTCGCTAGGTTATTCTACTTCGACTGGACCATGCGGAAAAATCGAGAGACTCACCTGGATGAGGGGATGGAGGAAGTAGAGGACGGTGGCTCCTTGTCCTTGACGCTACGATTTCCGTACTTGTTCTTGAGGTACCTGGCCCAGGAGCTGAGGGCCGCGCCGTCTTTCTCGGCGCCCGGTCTGTCTCGTTCGGGACTAGGCTCCCTCGATTTGAGGGCGTGCGTGCTGCGACTCCTGGCGAGTTCCGAGCCGACGCCGTACTTGGCCGCGAGATAGGCGTTGGGCGACTGCGTAGTCGGCGAGGGTGGCTCCTCGTCGAGGTCGAGGTCATCACCGCCGAAGTTGTGAGAGCTCCTGGAGCGAGCCAGTCGCTGACGACGCTCTTTGAGCGCGGCGTAGCGCGACCTTGGAGACAAGGTCGACTCCATTTCCGCCTCCGCTTCCCTCTCTCGTTCTCTTTCACGTTCTCTTTCGCGCTCTCTTTCGCGCTCTCTTTCTCTCTCTCTTTCTCTTTCCCTTTCCCTTTCTCGTTCCCGCTCCCTCTCTCGTTCTCTCTCGCGCTCCCTCTCCCTCTCCCTCTCTCGCTCCCGATTTGCGGTAACGGCGGCCTGACTCCTGCTCTTGTTCAGGAACCTGAAACAGCCCCGACGGGCCACGTTTTAATCCACGGCCCCACCAATCTCGATTCGGCGATCGAGATCGACGCGCGACGAGCCGGTTCGCGTTTACCGTTACGTTGAATTTTTGTTAACGTATTAAAGAATTAAATGTTGAGAATTAAGAATCGATTAGAAATTAAATACGAAATCTCAATACGTAAGATTTGTTAGACAGTCCGTTATTTAGAAGAAGACAGATCGATTTTCCTCCTTTGCTGAAAAGTCACAGAAAAGTGAAGTTATCGAAATTAATTTGTTTAGTGAGTCAGTCGTATTAAGTCAAATGTGATTTCGATTGCTGTGCAGTTCATCTCTGAGTTCCGAGACTTATCGTGTCCTCTTCACGAGTAGACCTCGATGAAAGACTTGTTTGCTGAATGTGTGGTACCGACATGATTATGTAGAATAAAAACAGACAAGTATTGAAGTATAATTTGGAAACAAAATTTTTAGAATCGATTAAAATTGTTCCTCCGTTATCGAGTTCATTCAATCCGTCAGTGCAATAAATAAAGGTGCATTCTTTAGATTTGATATCTCGCGACACATAAAATTTATTACATTTCAAAATCGAGTAGTCGTACAAGGGCCGAACGATCGATGAAAATTTTATCACGACATTTAACACAAGCGGGATTCTAACATCTAGTTTTTGTTACACTACGTACTGAGGAGCAGTTTGAGAGGGAAATAAATAATACGAGTTATCACAAAGAAACGCAGTTTATTTACCACACCAACAAACTGACGTAATTCTAATAACTATAGGAGAATGTCATACAAAAACTTATCATAGATCGTGGCACGCGTGCGAGCGGCGGGTCACGCGTAATATCGGTCGATCGTATGCGCGTTTAGAACCAGTCTAATGCCCGAATTGCAATTCGACAAGATCAAATCGTATAAAAAATAAATTTTATCAAATATATCCGAAACTTTAACAAACAAAAATAACAAATTTAACGAAAAGAATTTCAACGATCGTAATAATTTTGTTTCTCCGATCATTTCGGCTGCTCTAACGTCCACTTAAAAGCAAGTGATGCTAACGAATTCATAGCGTAATGAATATTCACGAATACACGAGTAATATAAAAAAGAAAGAGGAAGACTATAACATTTAAAAGCTACGTACATGAGCAGAATGGCTTGTGCGAGTTCGCGCTCGTACGTACGTATCGATTATCACAATGTAAGTAAACATAACAAATGCAAATATTGCAGCGGGGCGTGTAGCAATAATATTAGTCGTCCCTCGTGTTCCGGAGAACATATCGAGAGGGAATGAAGGAACGTGGCCCGATAAATGAGTGATGTACACCGAAAAAAAATCTGACTAGTAGTAACGCTTATACGGGAAATGCGCGAAAAACCATAAACCATTTCGTTATTTCACAGCTATTGTAGTAAACTCTACCCCATTTGTTTTGAAATCGTTAAGGAGATTCGAGCGAAACTAACGCAACGGAATAATGTCGCATTAAAAGAATACAACGACGCGCTCGCGTTTCCTCCAGCTTCGGATAAACGAAAAATAAAAAAATGTACAAAATGAAAATTCAACATCGAGAAATAAATTTTCCTATAGGTTCGCTCGAACCTCGACATATTCCACAAGTTAGAGAGACGTATTAGCGGGTGCAGTCACAACGAGAGAATAAATTCGGATGTTTTTAGTCAGTGGCAAGAAATCGTTCGTTACGACCGGAAGAAGAATCGAGCCGAGGAGGATAACGACCTTGAAATGCGAAGAGAGCGGTTCGCTGAAACGAAGTCCGTCGAAACGCCGTTCCATAGACTCAACACCGATCGTGTAACGATCACAGGAAGAGATTTGTTAGAACGCTGTAACACAGGACGGAAACACAGAATACGGTGGTTACCATTTGCATCGGTATACTGATATCAACGTCGTGCGAGTCCTCGTCGGCTCGTCGTCCGATGTCTTTGGTAGCGCGTTCCGAGTCAGTCTCGGTATCGGTCGCGTTACGAATCGGTACGTCTGTTCTAGCTTTCCCGTTCGTTTTGGATTTTCTAGCATAATCGTTATCGGGGTTTAGCACAACCCACCCGTTCTCGTCGATGCTCCTGTCTATCGCGGTTTTGTCTCGGCTCGCGCGCTCTCCGGATTTACTGCCCTCGTTGGCAGCTGGCTCCTTGCTTTCCGCGTCGCTCCCGGATCCGTTCGTAGTCACCAGGCCGTTCTCCTTCACGCCGTTTGTCAGTTCGACCGGAATCGGTTCGGCTCTCTGGTCCCCGTTATCGGTTCCTCGATCAGTCTCAACGTTATCGTTATTAGCAGTCTTATTGGTCGTTCGTTCAGTCTCGTCGAGAGGAACGTTCTTTGCTCGAGATTTCTCGCTTGGCGGGTCTTGCTCGGTGACCACCCAGCCGTTGTCGTCGAACATCTCCTCGATGCTCTTCTCGTCGAAAAACGAACCGCTTCGACGTTTCAGGCTGAGATCGTAAAATTCACCGGTGCTCAATCGATTATCGTTATTCTCCTTCTTGCCCTCCTCCTCCTCCTCCTCCTCCTCCTCCTCGCTGGAACTTGTATCCTCGATTCCCGAGCTACTGCTCTCCTTCTTTGCCTCCTTCCTATCGGACTTCTCTTTGATATTGCTATTCTCGTCCTTCGATACATCGTCCTGTTCGTCGGACTCGCTATCTTCCTCACTCCCCTCGTCATCGTCATCGGAACTCTCTGGAATCTCACTACTCTCGACAATACGCGCGGAAGAATCTAAAGATTCGTTAGGAATACGAGTGTGCTCAGTCTGAGCAGGAACGTCATTGCGGTTGCTTTGTAACGGGTCCCGTTTGGTCACTTCCCTGTAATCGATCGAATCCGCGTTAAGTAAATCTGTCCGAGCGTTCATCGTCTTACGTTCGCTATCTCTGGAGTTCGTCTCGTCAGAGTGGCCTGAATTGTCGTCCGAATCGGAACTCGAGCCGTCCCCGTCGACCGTTTCGTCACCCTCGGCAGTCGACGAGGGGAGGGCCGAGTTTGCGATGATTCGTGCGTCCTCGTCCGCGATAGAACCGTCGGGGTCCCTAGCGATCGACATCCTTACTACATCGTCTAGAGGAGTGACCAGCCGAGGATGGCTATCGACACCTGACGGCCCGTCGAACGTAAGATGACTGTCGTGAGTCGATGAACTGTCTTTGTGAACGCGTGCGAGTGTACCGGTTACGTGGGTACGCGAATTGGCATTGGAACTGGTCCACGGCGCCGCGCGTGCCCGATCTTCCTCTACGTGTGCTACGAACCTGCTGGTGTAGCCGCCCGGTGACGTCGGATTCCCGCTCGTCAGCGACGATGACGTCGTCCCTGTCTGCGTCCCCGTCCCCGTCGGCGTCGTCGCGCTCGTCGCGGAATGCGCGGGGCTTCCCCTCGGCGTCGAGTACCTGAGACACGAGGGCACATATTTCGTTCCAAGTTTCTACTTCTAGCTTACACTTTTTTTTTTTTAGTTTCTTGGTTTATTTTTTTGTAAAGGGACTTAGCGAGAACTTCCGGTTTAACTATCTGGGGAGACGGTGAAGCTCGTCGTCTTAAGGACTCCAGGTTCCCGTCGTGTTTCTTCGTGTGAAGCCAAAACTTACCATTCGGACTCGCGGACCTGATTACATGAATTTTTCCCGCATTACGATTGGGTTCACTCTTCGAGTCGTGATGTGAGTTTTTAAGGGTCGCGGCCGCGAGTTTTCTAGAATTCAGATTCTAGGGGATTCGATGGATTCTCATTGTAACGAACTTGTCGATTATCGGAAACAAACATCTCGTTAAATTTTCGACAAAGTAAAAAATTTATCACAGGGATAGTTCGTTACGTAATGAGATCCGATTGAACAATTGAGAATATATTTCCTTATGAATAAAATTAGACTTGGTCGTGATGTAATATTTTAGAGTTTCTACTAAAATTAATAAATAGATATGTCATAAGCAATATTCCCAATACTACGAGGAGTGGACGTTTGTTGATGAGATTCGATACATGCCTTGTGGAAGGTGACTCCTCCTTGCTGCCTCTCCTCGCTTCGGCGCTGCGCGCAAGAAGAGGGCCGATGTCGGTGCGTGCCATCGCCGAGTCGCTTCTTTGACGGTCCTGCGACGTGGGTGTCACTGGTGCTGGTGGGTTGACACTCGCGTGGGTATCCGTTTCGGACTCTTCCTCTGTTTCGGATTCGGTCTCCTCGGACGAACTGCTGGTTTCATCATCGTCGTCCTCCTCCTCCTCCTTCTTCTTTTCCTCGCGAACGGTTTGGGTTGGTGGTGGTGGCGCTGTTCTACTACCTACGATATAATTTATAATATTTATATATTAATCAATAAATAATTTTATTAATAATATTTATGCGTGAATTAGATATTTTAACTGAGAATTTACCTGCTCCTAAAAAACGACTTTGGAAAGGCCTGGTTGGCGGTGTGACGTTGGAAGTGTCTCGGTTGGAAGCCGGAGCTGTGGTCACGGTGGTGGTACCAGTGCTTGCTGGTGCACGCGACAAGTATTTCTGTTTCATTTCCTCGGCAGTGAATGGGGCACCAGTGCTTCGGATTCCGGAACCAGTCGAACTTTCGGAACCGGTGCTCGAGTCCGAGGAGGCACTTCTGGTCGCTGGTGCGTGAGTATCGGCCGATGTTCTCCTTTGGGTGCAAACAGAGTAATCAGTTCAAACCTCGTTCGTGAAAATTTGAACGTAAGTTTTGCAAAGAAATGCTTATGTACTAAGAATATCCTTACCTATAAAAGATCAACAAAAAATAATTCTTTTACGCCAATGGTTTCTTTGCGATCATTCAAATGCGTACACGCGCGTGGTTGCGTGTACGACGTCATTGTTCGATCACGCCAATCGCTGTTTTTAATTTATCCAGAGTACAGTGTCGGGAGAGTATGTGTATGATAAAAAAATTGGTCTGCTTTGGTTTCTGTTCAATCGTTTATTCGTATTCTAATGCAAACTCATATACTCAATACATAGAATTGTGAATTAGAAATGAATTAACACCACTAAATGAGCAAATCTCACACTCATAAGACACAAAATTCAATGTGTACATATTTTTGTGGATCGTCGAATTATTTAGTAACAAACTGCAAAGCTCCGACGACCGGATTAAGAAAAACGCGCTTCCGACTTTCGAAAGTACAATTGTATATTAATTTCTGATGATCCGATGTTAGCAACACGTAGGTTTCACACATTCCGTATCGCTATTCGAAAATCAGGTCTAATTCCAATAATCTCTCGTTTTCAATGAAAAACAAAAACAAAAAATCGACAAATTTTTCGTGTGAACCCCAACGCAGTTAACTTTGGATTGTCAAAGATTAACAAAGTCAACTGTGCATACACGAGCTCTTTACGAGCTATACAAGTATAGATGGATTATTCCGATGAACGGAATGTTACCTGGTGATAGGGGTCCGTCTGATTGGCTCTTCCGGTTCACGCTCGGATGGATGCTCTCTGGACGCGGGATGCGCCGACGGTGGGGCGACTGGCTGACGTTCCTCGACGGTTTCCGCTGGCGTTGGCACGTTTTTGTTTTGCTTCTTGATCCTGGAGATTTCGTCGTCTTCACTGACCTGTCTAGCAGCCGCTGGCGCCTTCCTTATTTGCACCTATCGCGATTGAGAGCAAAAAACGAAATTTTAATCGGTTTGTCAGAGCAATACCATTAAAATGCTTTGATTACAATTTTCTTTTTTCTTAAATCAATTGTGTTTCGTTTAAATATCTAATTTGTATGATATAGGTATTTAGATACACCTCACTGTTGAAATAAACATAATTTATTACGTAATAAAAATTGCAATCGTAACATTGTGTTTTGAGCTCATTAAAAATTACTACCCACTAATCTAGGTTCATCGTTTACATGTTAGAAAAAAAAATATTAACGTGACCTATATATTAAGATTTAGTCTACAGAATTTCTCTCATCATATGTAAATCAATCGCGTGCTCATAAAAAATTCATCATCAACCTATTAATAAGTACTGAATGTGTATGTGGCATTTGGTGTGTTGCGTGTATTCGTTTGTTCTGTATGTGATATATGTTGAAAGAAAGAAACACGGTAGAAAAATTGAAAGCTTTGCAATCAGCGCGCATGCATCTTTCAATGTCATCGTAACGACGTTATTACCGACACTCATCGTCAATGAGGCAAAAAAAGTATGATTGACAGAAAAAGTGATAAAAGAAAAATAGAGTAAAAACCAAATTCGTATTAGCATTATGCTAATCAAGCCAGCATGACCAAAATAACTAGGTACAACGAGGACATTGTTATGCATACGAGCAAAATTGCCAAAAGGGCGCGCGTGCGCACCAACGTGTTGATATATATATATATATCGTGATTTAGTCAACGCTGCTCATCACATTCAAAACAATAGACCGCATAATTTCGAACTGATTATCGGTCCATGGCCGGGTTATCTATTAGGTAACGTGAGTGTCTTTATATTTCGCTCTATATTTTGCGCTCGAACGTTTGTACACAGCGCCTGGTCACGTCATTCCCCCCTTGCGTTACTCCGAGCTTGTAACGTAGCAGGGACCCCCGTCAAAATTCGGGATTTTCCTTTATCGCTGTCAACAACATAAACAGTGTCAAGCCTTAGCATGCGTCCACTGACTTAATTAGATGAAAAATATTTTATCCAAACGCTTCGCAATTAGCGATATCAAATCGAATAGAATTGACGTTGAAGAATTTACGATCACGCGAATTCAATTTTCAACATGTTCTAGATTTTTGAAGACTCAATTTTAGTGTTTTAGATTTTTTTAGATTCAATTTTATTTAGATTGATTGAAGTTTGTTTTCCTCACCTGCGGCTTTGGTTGTGGCGGAGGTTGCACCACTTCCTCTTTCTTTCGCTTGCCAGCTCTCTCGTGCTCCTGAAGTTTCTTCATGACGCGCGACGAATCAGTTAGCCGGAATATACCGGAGAGTGGACCGCGAGCCGCGTCCTCGGTGTCGAGAACGCGCTCGCGCATACCGCTCGATTCTTGAGTCTGGGAAGTGAACCTGACGGTCGACCTAGTGTCACCGTCGGAGTCGTCTCCATCTCTGTGACGCATAAACCGACTGCGGTACCTCGATTTGTTGCGTGATGTATCGTACTCAGGCGCGTCATAACTGCCAAAGAAAATTACATTAAAAAAATATATTAAATTTCGTAAAAAAAAGCTCTCTGGTATTTGGGTCAGTCTATTTCCCGCTTGAATAAATTCGGAATTATTAATAATATTAAATTCGAAAATTGTCGAAAAACGAAAGTACTATATAGCAGTTTCAGTTGGCCTCCCGCGTTATTCAGCCATAATTTTCCCTCGCGCCATTAGCGTTCTTATAAAACAGGGCATAAAATTTCACGGAGGAATTTTATATAAATTCGGGTCCCGGGATGAACTATCGCGGCTCTTAATTACCGGATATTACGCGTTTGTTTGCCCGGAGTGTACCAGGCCGCGCTCAATTTGCATCGCGAAGAGTCCGTTTCCGTAAAACGAGCTGGCACCCTCCGCGCTGTTCCTCGTAATACACGTGGAATTCGCCGGCAATTAAATTCGCGTCTCGGTGTTCGGTTACGAATTTTCTAACTTCGGTGAAAGAGTTAGGAGAGTCCGTGGGGTTGTAGCGAGAGGGAGAGAGAAAGAGAGAGGAAAGGAGAGTCGAAAACCGAAAGGTCCGTGGAAAAGAGCGCGGGAATAACCCGCCGGTATTTATAACTTATGCCGGAATAGATATGTGGGACGATCTGAAAAACTCATGACGCTACCTCGAAGCGCGCGAGCGAGCGCGCGCGCGCGGGGCCAGAAGGCTTGGCGGAATTCCAAGATAATTCGCGGATACGCTCGAACGGCTACCGTTCTCACTGACCCTGCTGACCGAACGTTTTTCGCTTCATTTTTTTCTCCCCCTACACTTTATTATTTCTTTTTTTCCTACCTACCCATCCTACTCTCTCCCTCACTCACTTTATTACTTCGCGAAGCTGCTACCTGACAGACCAGCGAAATTTATAGGGTAACGAAGTCGACGGTGAAATTCCGTTTCATGCGAAACGGCTGTGTCCGAGGCTTAATCCGGTGTGGTCCGGGTGTACGGATATTCGAGAGATCAACGAACCCTCTGCTATTTTTTAATAAATATTCAGGAGTGAATTTAGTTTGCAAAAATCTCACTCGTATTCGGGAACGTATCGGTTCCTGGCGAGTCTGTCCTCCTCCTGCTGCCGATATTGCGAGGCCAGACGGTGATCGCTCTTGCTTCTCATCAAACCGGGCGATCCACCGGGTGGAACGAGACCGCTCGAGCTGCCGAGCAGACCACCGGTACCGGTTTCTGGCTTGATGTTCAGCTCACCATATCCAGCCACGTGCAGGACCAGCTGATTCGGATCGTGGGCCATCACGAAGCGGACTCGTCGACCGTAATCTCCGGCTTCGTACTCGAAGTTTCTAATTTTCGATAAGAAAAAAATTTATTATTAATCATATTTTCAATTACCGTTTTATGCACTGAAAATGAAAATTTGTTCAAGCTACTTGCTATTTATTTAAAAATATAGAAATAAATATATGTATTGTTTGATGAAATAAATTATTTTGTTTAAAATAAAATTAGTATTTTGTTGAATTTACTTGATATTTGTTTAAATATCCACAAATGAATATTAAGTAAAATTTTTATTCTCAGTGTGCGTTTTTGAAATTTTGATTCGCACCTTATGAACTCTACAGTGCGAAGGAAAAGCTCTTTGGTATCGAGAAGCTCAACGTCGTCCCAAGACACGTTCTCGTTGATGTGAGCCTCGGCTAAATCGCAATTGCTCTGTATGTTGGCGATTTCCAGTTCGAGATTCTCCTTGAGCTGCACGAGACCGCGCAGCTCGGTGCCGAGATAACGATCGACTTCGTTGCGCAGATATTCCGTTCGGTCTTTCAAGGCCTTCGTCAGCCGGCGATAGATCTCGTCTACTTCTTCGCTCACAGACGCGCAATTCGTTTGCAAGCATAGTGTATTCTTTTCCACGAGCGCAAGCGCGTCCTGCAACCTGTGCAGGCCTCTACGCACCTGAAATTTTCGATAATCGTGTATTCAAAATGACTTAACGACAACTTCAGTGTTCGCTATTTATCGTAACCTAAATTCTAAATTTCTCACCAAATTTCGGTTTTATTTTTAGGCCTCTAAATTTTAGTTTTGTTTTAAAAAATCTATCGACAACCGGGAGAGATCGAAATTAACAATTTGAAATTCTAGTATTAACACGAAATCATCATGGAGTGAGTATTTTGTCACGATGAGAAAAAATTTGGTTGTATCATCTAAAAATTTCAACTCGATGAAATATATTTTACGATTCGATTCCCACGACTAGTGACAATAACGATTCTGCCAAATTGCTAGTATTTAATTCAATTGAAAATATTTAGCCCATTCGTTACCAATTTTTCGGTGCACTGATTCGCACTGTGAATTACCGAAACACATTTTTCAGTTACAACTTTGATCAATTTCAAAAGGATTGCGTGATGCTGCATAACAACTATCGTGCATTGCATGGATCGCCAGAACTGACAGCTAATGAAAAGGTTTGTAAAACTTGCTAGCCAGAACCATGAAAATTTGTTAACCAATAGATCGTAGATGAACCGCTGTGCTCAAAAGAGAGCTGAGTTATACGCAGAACGCGGAAAAGTTATAAAAAAAACCCTTCCATATGGTGAAAACACATACGTTTCGGTAGAAAATGACCCTGGTGGACTTCGAGCGAAAAAAGTCGTAGGAACATGGTTAGCAAAAAATCTATTTAAATTTTTTTTTCAATATTAAACGCTTAATTAGCCTAATGGAGGAAAATAATTTCGCTTGACAGGTACAACACCGTTAGATATTACAAATTCGATGGAGGCGATCCGCGCGACCCGAGCAAAGTTTCCAGCTTTGCGCAGTTGGTATGGAAGAGCACGAGTCAAATTGGAGTTGGTATAGCCATGAGCGATTCGAACGAGATTTACGTAGTTTGCCTCTACGACCCCCCTGGCAATGTCAAGTGCGAGTTTGCAGCGAACGTGCTGCCGATTCCGGAGGTGGTAAGGCCTGCTAGCAAGTTTGTTATCGCGCTCGCGAAATGTCGATCGCACTCGGCGATTGCCGAGCCAAATCATCGCGTCGTACTCGTCTCTTCGAAATATTGTCGGTTGAGCTAGCGCGATATTCCGATACAGCGGATACCTCGTCACTCGGTGCGCGATGAGGCTAAAATTAGTCGAAAATATTCGTCTAGTCACGTTTTGTCGTGGAAAATGTTTCGAAACGTGCAGGCGCGGCTGCAATTTGGGAATTAGTATGCCATGGCTAAAATAGAACTGATTCATACGAGTCTCGTTATTCCCGGCGAAAATCGAGACTCCAGTGTAGCTGGCACGATTGATCTCGTTTTATTATCGTTTACCTGTGAGTTTATACGCGCTATTTCACGCCTCAGGATGTCCATATGGGCGTCCTTGCACTCCGGACAGCACTTTTTCTCGCAGTGAACGCAGAGCTGGCAGTAACTCTTCTCCGAGCACACGCCGCATCGTTCCATCGTTTGACCGCTGGTAGGGTCCGGCAGCTCTCCCGTTATCTCGATGTGAAGCTCGAGGAATCTTTGCAACGTCACGTTGGTTGGAAAAGCTTGTACACCCTGAGGGAAAAAAAATTTTCGATGGTACTCGAGCGGAGCTTCTCTTGCTTCGAATAAGATCTCTTATTTTCCAAGTTAAACTACCAAATTGATAAAAATCCGATGAAATTCGATATTCAAAATTCTGCCAAACGTCGAAAGTTCTCGAACGAATATAATTCAGACCTTGAACCAACGATGAATTTTTCGTACTCTATTTACATGCTTGAGTACCTCGAAAGTACTAGAAACATGTCCCACTTAGATTCTACTAAGCGATCGACTAATAAAAGAGCAGACTCTAAATAAGTTTACTCAATTGCTTATTCGGCACTTCGTCAATATTATTCCAGCTTCTACTTTTCCAATATTACAGTCGAGTTCAAGGGTTGATTTAACCCTCGGAATTTATCATTTCACCTGAGCTAAATACACCCAGCAATCTTCAAAATATCTTGGATTTAAATTAAAAAAGTTTTTTTAGTTTCGGTTAATCGATATCGCTATATTTCTCGACTTTTAGTTTACAGTTTGAAAATTCTGACAGCTCGGCTTACCTGGTAGGGTATACGGTGCTCTGCACGACACTCCGGGCATTTGACCTGTCGACGTACGTAATCGACGAGGCCGTCCATGCACGGCTCCATGCAGAAGCTGTGCTGGCATGGCAGTAGCTTCGGGTTCCTGTATCGGTCGAGGCATATAGCGCACGTCAGCAGTTGCTCGAACTGCTCCATGCCTGCGAAACATCCGTGAAGAATATCAAACACGAGGGTATATCCAGTTGAGGGGATATATAATTCAATATCGTTGTGTGGTTAGCCGGATAACACGCGTCCGGAATTCAATGCCGCGGATTATTTTTGCCCGCGCGAATTTCCCAGAGCATCGACGAATAGGACGGAATAAAAAATTATCCGTTTATCGCGACGACGAGAGCTCGACTTCCCCCCAAATATCGAGATTCCAGCTATTATAGGTCTCGAGTCTTTGTGTACGTTGGCAATTGTCGAAATGACGCGTTACCGTGCGCTAGGGAGTACGAGGAGGATGGGGTCTTTAATTTTAATCCACTGACAAAGTAGCTTGAATCACTATTATTAATACAAATCGACGATTCGGAAACTCGACTCGCCAGTCTCCCCGAGTGCAGCTCGATTTTCGAATAACAGTCATCGTTGAATAAATAATCTCGTCGATCCCACCTAGAGACATGTACGCGGCAGAAACGGCGAGAACGGTGCCAACTTGGAACGGATACCGCTGTACCGATGAATCTTCGATCGTTTCTCGTATACACCGTCCAATTAAAAAATATCCGCGGTTTTTCGTCGAACTCGTCGCGACGTATCGATCGATTGCGAATATTCATTTCGATCGGGGCTCAAAGCTCTTCAAGGACGCCGATATATATAGGCCGATAATTAATTACGTATCGCTAGCCGTGCAAACGGGATTACAATGAATTTGGCTCGGGCACGTGGCCGATTGGCACCGTGAGGTACGGCCAAGTTCGACGTCTACGAGCACGAGAACGATCGCCGAACGAGACATGTATTTCCGTACCCGTTAGACGGCTGATGTGACGTAGGAACGGGTGCATCAAGCCCATTGTTGCTATTAGACTTGAACCACTTGTTGATACCAAATGGGAATTCCGATAGCGGCAACAGGCTCGATTAGTTATTGTTGAAATATTAACAGACGCTACCAATCTCGTTTTCGGTCCCGTCGAGTAGAAAAATAAATCGCTTTCAAAACACGCCGGTCTATTTTTCGTCAACACGGCCCGAGCCTCGGATATTGCTTAATAAATGACAACATAAATGTTCTAATTAGCGGCCCTCTATCACTCCTGTCCCAGTTAAATAGCTACTCTCATTCCACTCGACGGTTCGACTTGCGTCATTCTGGCCGGTGTCTGATCGAACTTGGAATGTTCTTCTTAATTTCTCTTTCAAAGTAATTCGACTTGAGTAGGTTCGAATGAATCTTGTATGAAAATGAATATTCTATTACGCTACATCGATAAATTCGTTACTTACGAACTTCATGAATAGAAGAGAAATTTGTAAACGAATAAATTTGGTAAAAATTCAAAGTCTTGATTTCGTATCGCTTAATTCGCTCTTTTCGGTTCCTAATTCGACACGAAGCTTTTCCTTATTGATTCACTCGCGTTTGGTCTACGACTGAATTTCGGATCACGAGCTCGCCAATTCGAGTGCCGGCTTTGTTCGCGAAATATTCGCAATGTTTACGTCGAGGTTCATCGCGCCCCGGCTAAAAAGTTCACAAGTGAGACAAAGGCCATTGTTTGCGCGCGGATGCGTCTTCAAGGACTCGTCGAAAGCGAGCAAGCGTCGGAATTTTTCCGTTTTCGTTTCCCTCTTGTTTCTTCCTCTCTTTAGTTTTGGCCGAGTTCTACGCGCCACGTGTTTCGGTTTTCCACGTTAGGCGGATCGTTGCCGGGTGATTCAGCGATTTTCTTTGTCGGAAAATATTTTTGTCGCGGAGACGTCACGAAGACTAATTTGTCGCGTTTGTAACTCTTTTTGTACGCTTTTACATACCAGAATCGGTGATAGAACTCGTAGAATACGCTCCTGGCTCTTATCGGTTCACGTTCACTCGCAAATATCTCGATCTAATCCTCAGAAACTGGCACGTGGTATCATATTATATACCAAAAAAATACAAACTCCACGTAATTCGCACAACTCTCGACAATTTTCACGCGCGCGGGTACTATAAAGTTGCGAAGAATTTCAGTTTCACTAAAATAAAACGAGATCTCGCGTTTCACGAAATTTTCCGACAACCGAAACTCGAATGGTTCCGTCTGCTTCTGGAATCGTTTTCGTCAGTGTCCAGGCGGACTTGTCGGTTATACTGACACTTCTGCTTCGGTTCGTACGTCACGATACGAGCGATGTATCCCTTTCTCGCTCGCTCTTTCCTCCAAACTCGCGAGAAAGAGTGCCTCGACGGGGGCGAGAGTTCTAAACTTAGCCAAAGACCTTCGATTTCCGCTCTCGACCGACGAGATTTTCGTTTTCCGAAAGTCGTCCGTTGTTTTCGATTTGGAGCTTTGTGCACGCGCGCGGTGTGTATAAATACGATATTATTTTTTATGCAAAGTGTGGCCCAGTTCGAACGGACAGTATTTAAAGACGGAATTTCAACTTGTGACTGGTCATACTCGACAGACAAATATGTAACTGTTTCATGGTGCAACGGATTGACAAAATATTTATCGCTCGAAATTTCGAGATTCTCTCAACTTTCTACTACCATCGGGACAAATCGGGACACCCTGTACACTCGTTGTGAATATAAATTCGGAGGTTGGAACCAGATCGAGATTTATCGATTTTATTTTTGGATTTTCGCGAGCCGAAGACTCGAATGGCGATCGCTTACGCAGAGTTTGATCGAAGTGGGTCAAAGCCGAGTCCGCGACGAGTGTCGAAATACCGATTATTTAACTGGAACGGCAAAAAAGAATAACTTGGGCTATCAATCCTCGGTTACAAAGGGCGTACGTCAATTTCCAATAACTGTAATTGAAATACGCGGCGAGCTGGTCGCGCGAATTTACGTTCCTTTTCGAGGGAAAATTCTCGGTTGGGAGGGATTGTTTAACGATTCGCGAACGCGAGGATACAGGGCTCTCTGTGTGCGGAGTAGTAGGGTCGATATATTATTTCGTCAGCGTCAAATCGGCGTAAATTTCTATTCGGTTTGGCAGTGCTCCAAACTTCCGGGATCAATACTATACGAAATGATACAGGTGATCGGGGATATGCCCGACTGCGATCTCGCCTCGTACTGTAAATTCGAACGATCTTCGAGTTGACGAATGTTTCGTTCGAAAAATTTCGACCTCGAAAGAAGGTCAGGGCGAGGAGCTTTCGAAAATGTTTCGGAAAATTTTCCGGGTCGAAAAAAGAACGGATTCGTGTTTCTCGTTTTCATTCATCTTTTCCGGTCTGACGTAACGAATTTCGCGAAATTAAGTGTCTCGATGTTGTTTGTCAATATGATCATCGTGTAACGACATAATAGATTGAAATATTCGTAGTTGGTTTCATTCAATCTCTCCTTCCCTCTCTTTGGGAGAGTGAGTGTACGTGAAAGGGGGGGGGGGAGAGAGAGAGTCAGTGCTGCGCCGGTATAAATCGGCGCCAATTCCTATTAACTCTGGCCTACAGCCAAGCCACCCGGTCGATACCTAGAGGCCGATCCAGGTGATCGGATACCACCACGTCGATGTTCTCTCTCGTCCCATTACAAATTTAACCGACGCACTCGACATTCGGTGTGACTCTGTCCTCACCCTCTCCTCGAACTCGTTAACCGTTCAAATACGCATTATTTTTCATCGGTTAATCGGTTTGCCTATTTCGCTATTTTTACTCAGATTTATCAATTATCATACAATTATGATTTTTATTTTTTATTATTTCGTATTAAATTTTATTTTATTTTAAGGAATACGAGCCAAGTTCTTCATAAAAAATATTTAGTTAAGCTAATTTTTAAATTTACTCCCAAAAAATCGTAAATAACATTGAGTAACGTTTCGTTCTCACCCTGACCCCAAGAATACACTCTTCGACGGAATAATATTTCAGTGAACTCGAAATATGCGTACGCATGGGTCGTTCGCCTAACGGCAATTTTTCCACGCCGCATCGTGCTTGCGCCTATTTACCCCGACGACAGTGGTGGTTCGTCTATACTTAGAACCTCACGAGGCCTTTTCATTCTCCAGCGATTTATTTTCAACTCGCGACTCAGAATAGCGCCCAGCGTGTGCACTCGTCGACGTCTGCGTCGCGACGATTCCCTATCGCGGTCTCTTTCCAGCTCTCGTGACTGCCGCGCCAACACCGTGGAAATTCCGAAGCGTTGATTCGAGCAATCCGATACGTCGGTATCAACTTTCGATAATTTCTTCGTGTGCTTCAAAATTACTCACCAATATCATTTCTAATTTCTAATTTCGTTAAATTTAATTTTTTTTGTGCATAAATTTAATAACATTCTCCTAAACTTTGTTAATTAAGCTTTCAGCAACTCGAAAACTGTAGCAAATAACGAAAGTCCATAAAACGAAAAAACTTTCCCATTAACGTTATATTATCGACGAAAGCTTTTCCTGGGTAGATAAAGAAGTTTTCTAACTTGGGGATTATCATAGTGGTAGAAAGCTCTCTCGGGGAGTTGGTCGGTCAATAACCAGAAGATCTGAATAATAGGTTGCGCTTTTAACGTGCGCTGTTAAAAGATTTTCCAGCCAAAACATTTTAGGGAGAGAACTTTAGAGTGTTATTTGCTGTTCGTATTAAATTTGTAATGAAATTAATTGTTATACTAACGAAAAATTAGAATAATTAGAAAATCACACATCGTTATGGGAAAGTTCATTTTGTTCGTAATCTCGGGATGTATATCCACTATTTGAGGGGCTTATGGTCGCTCGAGGGCATTCTGTGTAACTATTGCTTATCCAGCATATATAAGTGGATACTGAATTCAATCGAATTCCTCACTCCGTTGAATTACAATAGTGGATATAATCGACGAATTTACGACGGAGGAGAGGGTCAGAGGACCACTTCCATTCCGTCGCCTCGCTAATGGGATTTATTGCGTATCATGACGGATATCTAGCGTGTTTGTCGCGAGGATCGTTGAAATTTCGCGTTTAGCCGTCGCGGCACGGCTCGTTTCACGGTTATTACCTTCGTAAACCGTTTCTCGGTGCCGTTTTCTTTCATGGCGCAATTTCGCCTCGTTGATCGAATAGCCTGCGATAACATACTGAAGTAAAAATTCATACATCCCATGACAACTCGACTAAGAGAAAAAATAAGAGCAGCCGGGAGATAAGAATCTTCGTCAACAAGCGACGTCGAGTTCTATTTTTCCGTCCGCTTTGAAAACAACGAACGAAACATCGATGGAATCTACCGTGCGAACTGGCTAGTTTTATATCGGGATGGACGAAAATAATTATTAATCTAATTCAGGCGATGCGATTCGTGATCGATGCCAAATTTTGTTTTATCTCGTCTTTTTTTTTCGTCGCCTACGTGCTCGCGATTTCTTATGAAACTAGTCCTTGACATTGCTCCCGGTGTGGCGAAGATCAATGGCGTGGAACGCGATAGAGAACGCGCCGATTGGGAGAGAGTGGGGACGAGCGGTCCAAGTGGAACTATCGGAAGAACATTTTTCGATCTTTACTCGGCTCGTATTAAATTGCTTGCTCTTATCGCGATAGGATCTACGAATTCGGTAGAATATTGTATACTTGAATCAGGAGTATCGTATTTTCATTCATCTCTCAACGGAAGAATCGGAAAATAATCGTCAAAGTTTTTGGAATCGAAGAGAGAAAGGCTTGAACTGTTTGAATTCGGAAAATGGAATCAGGAATTTCGAATTTCACCGATTGATTCGGCAGCGTATGCCTCAAAGTCGTAAAGCACCGGTGCACGATACGTAGCAGCGAGGTTAACGAGCTCTCGGCACGTTACGGTTCGGACGCTCGTTAAGCATTCTCGAAGACGAACCTGAACGATGTTCCGTACGATTCTCGTATAGATCGCCAAAACTCTCGCAAGCTATTGTCCGTTTCACGACACAACACCGCTTTGTTTAATGAAACCGAAAAAATTGCAACTATTTCGCGAAATTGCATTCTGCAAGTGTCATGAACAGGAATTTTCAGCTTTAAATAAATTCACCCCTTCGCTCCGAGTAAGTTATTCGAAAACACCCGGGAGATAAAATCCGACGGTTGAATTATTTTGTCTTCATTTCGAGGAATGTTATTTTTAGTGTTCTCTTGGAAAAAAACAGTCGTTAGGGGGAAAAGAGAAAAACTTTTTCCAGTTTGGATTTTGATTTTCACTTTGCAACGTTTTAATACGAAAGGGTTCGAATTGTACAGAAATTAGAAAGGCAATTCGTGTACGCGTGTGACAAAACAGTACTTCGATAGTCGGTTGGTTCGCTTTAAACGCAGGAACCGATCAACGTATGTAAATGTCACGGTAGTGTTTTAAGTTGTCCATGGATGGGATTTGCCGGGCACGTACGGTAGCCCGGAGAATGCAGCTGTGCAACCGAAACAAGCGATGCATTACGCGTATACGTATCGATCAAAACCTTAATTGGATCTGCCTTGGAAATCAATTACAACGGCAACGTTTGTTCGCTTGGACAGTCGCATTTTTTTCACAAACGGAGCCGTGGTTTCTTTGTTGTCCGTTTATTATATTTAACGAGTTTGGTAGTCTATTGTGTTTTTTTTTCTTATTTAATTTTTGGAAGAAAACTCAATAGAGGGTTAACGAAGAGAACGTAAATGAACTCACCTGTGGTTTCGACCGCCTTACGGCGGCCTGTTCAGGTGAGGGGCCCTCTCTATGGGGGGCCCCGATTCGATGTCCCGTTCCGTTCACCAAAATCCGGCGCTGTGACAGCTGGAAACCAATTTCACTATTTGTTACGTTCGGAACACGTACTCGCGTAAAACCTCTTTTAATCACGAACGCGATATTTACGTGTCGTAGATCGGAAACCAAAAATTTCTGTTTTTAGAATATCGGTTTTTTTTATCTGCAAAATTTAATCTATTACTTCTATTAACCGAATTGGAACATCCCGAAGAAATTTGTTACCCCAATCGAGCTTCGAGTCTTTGAATTATCATCGATACTTCCTCAAAATGCTGCCAAGAACTGCTTACAAGAGAATCTTTGTCGTAGGAAAATAATTCAATACCGAGTGGCCTTTGGCGCTAGTGATTGACAGTCCGTAGCTCAAAGGCTAAAATCCTCGCACTCGCCCACGAGACTTTACACGCATACGAGACTGCAGAAGCAAGCGCTTCGTGGTCTCCGGCATTTTATATTTGGACTCGTACATTGCGTAAGAAACGACGCGCATTGCCGAGCGCGGCGAGTATTAATATTCTCTCGATTCGAGATTCCAAATTCTACATCCGCACTTAGCGCGATTCTGTCGAGAATCAGGGAATATTCAGTGGTTCCCTCCATTTTTTTTTCAATTTTTAATGGCGAAATTCGGTGGAATCACGCTACGGTCTACATCGTCGAGGAAGAAAAAATTTGTTATCCGGGTCTCGGTACTCCCGTCGGAGCAATTTTAACACTTTTAACTCGGAGTACCCGCCGAGTCGGAATCGTACCACCGGGAATCGAGCGTTGAACGCGATACACTAACGCGCGCTGGCGCATACACCGCTCGAAAATATTTCGTTACCGGAGAATTCAACTTCGCACCACCTACGGGTAAATTATTTTCGACTCGAACATTCACGAAGTTTCGATAATTCTAATCGAAGAGTAAAACTACTGTGAAATTTTTGGATTTTCCGATCGACACACGTGCTTTTTGGAGTTTTTGAACCAGCGAGAGTTTATCCGAAATTCTAGCCCCTCGAATTCGAAAGAATCGTTAAATTCGCCGCGTACGATTTTCGATAAGTGTCTTTGATTTCGAGAGTTTTAATCGAGAGAGAGAGAGAGAGAGGGGGGGGGGATAGGAAAAAATTACCCCTTCAGCAAAAAGTACAACCCTTTCCCTCTCGGAGGGTTAAGCGTTTCCCGATGTAACCGACGGTGCGGAAAAACCGCTTGTGACGGAAGCAAGAGAAAGAGAGAGAGAGCGAGGGAGAGAGGGAGAGAGGGAGAGAGATAAAGAGAGTGCGGGACCGCGCGTAATTGGACACCGGGTGGCCATATTAGAACACGAGAAAGTAGTCTGGGAAAAGCGGCTTCGAAGAGAAAGAGAAGACGAAAAGAGGGATTATGAACGCGGAAATTTCGTGATTAATAGACCGCGGTGAAATTTCAGGGATGTTAGGGGATAATATCGCAGCCGGTATTCCTTGTATCGCCGTAAACACATCGTGATCTGAGAAATTGAATCGGAGACGGCAAAAAAAAGTATACAGGGTGTCCAAAAATGGCAGTTTTACTATTACGATTTTCGAAATTCGGAGCAGAAAGCTGCTTCTCGTTTTAATAACCATTTCACGGTCCTCGAGTTAATCGAATTTTTCGTCCATTATTCACGAACTCTAATCCAATAAACGTGATTTACTCTAATTTCATAATTTCAATGAACTCAAGTCGAATTCTGAAGTACAGTAAGATGGTAAAGATTGCTTTTTGTTCGGAATTTCGCGTTCTTTTCACCGGCAGAAAGGAGTTTGGTAATTTTGGAACGCCCTGTATACGAACGTAAGATGAATACATGGCCGGTATCGTAATAAATAAGAGTATCAGTAAAAAAGGTAAATCCCCTGATGCGCTAGATGTGGCGTATTTTTTATGTTACTCGCATAGAGACACGCCGAGGATCGTATGATACATTGTGATTAGACGGGGGTCGAACGAAGCTCGGAGTCGAAGGTGGAATTAGAAAGGAGGGTAGATGAAAAGAGGAAGGCAAGGGGATGAGAAGAAAGCATCCTCCTATACGTGCTCTACATACGTGCCGGACACGCGTTGCACGTTTCGGCTGAGAAGAGCCCACCTAGCGTTATCTAACACTTAAAATTAGACCAATCGACGATTCTCTTTATCCGTCCTTTCTCCCTCTCTCTCTCTATCTCGTTCTCTCTCACGTCGTTGCACCATACTTGATACAGCGAGAATAAATTCAAATATATTCACTGCTGTCTTCCTTTTATACGCACTAGACACTTTTTTCCTTCAGTCTTCATCCACGAAACACGAGAATCGACGTGGCACTCCCGAATGCAGGCACTTTACTTTCGGACACATTTTTTTTTAATCTCTCGCGGGTTCATTTTTCAACTCCTCTTTTTGTATAATTGAGATTATTTTTTGTACGAGTGAATACTGTGTGGATGCATGTTGGTTTACTTCGAGAGTGTGAGGTAATTCGTGAAGGGTTGTGATGATGGAGTGGTGAGACCGTGACGAGGTTTTTTTTTGTTTGGTCGAGTCAAGAGAATTGATATTATCGAAATTCTTTTGCGATCGTGAAGGTAGTGTAGACGCACCGCGTTCGTCCGGGCCGGCTGGCCGCCCGTCTCAGAGTGAATGTCTTATTGGTTATTTCTGGGGTCGACTTCTTACTCGCTCTCTCTCTCTCTCTCTCTCGCTCTCTCGTCTCTTGGCTCTTCGCGATCCGTCTCGTCACGCTCCCACCACTCGTCATCTCTCGATGTACCCATTACCTCTCCACTCGAGAGAATTTTATAAAAATCTTAGTGCTCGTCCTCGATCAGGGTCGACTTCCTCTAGTCTTTCTAAACAAAATCGCATCGAGAATGTATGCACAATTCGAGACAATAAAAGTTGTGTTGAATTCAATATCGAATTTCCAGGAATATGACCAGCCGGGATCGTTCGCGAGTCGAAAATGGGGAAAGGAGAGTATTAAAATTTCGAACAAATGGAGAATCGACAAATGTTTTCCAGCGGGGTAAAATCAACATCGGATTTCGATATGCAACGTTCGACGAGGTCAGGGTCGGCAATTCTAGAGAGAGCGCGAGAGAGAAAAAAAATCCGGCGCGAGGCGTTAAATATCGAGCCCCGGCCATTCGTCTTGAGCCTCGAAGCCGGCAAATTGCATCGATAAATTATCATTTTCTTACCGTAGTTTCATCGCGATCGGGCGCTGCTCGCGACGCTTTTTCCATCCGGTTATCGTCGGTCCGATGTAGATATCGCGAAAAGTACCACCGACCCGGTCCCAACTTGAAGATTTTTTTTCTTTTCTCGCCCTCCTAACCAAGAAGTAGGAAAAATTCGGCGAGACTGGGCGATAAATCAATCGCGAGGCTCTCCCCTATTTCCACTTTTTTTTCTTCCTCCCATATATCTTGCGATGAATTACAACGATCGGACTGTTTACCGGCGAGATGGAGGGTCAAGGGTTGAAATTCGGTTTGTATTTGGCGAACAGGATCGGCCGGTAAATTAATGTTTATCGTTCGGGCGGATATAGCGAGCTGTGGAAACTGTATCTCAACGCGCTCGTGGCAGGAGGAGATGCACGCGTTCTCGCGTGAGCCTAGCGATCGGTCAAACGACCGCTTTGTGGCCGGAGCTATATACGCGATATTAGCCCCGGCATTCCTCGTCGTGCACTCGAGCCTCTAAATCGAGTCGATATATATAAAATCGAAGGAGAATTTGCGCAGAGACGCGAATTCCAGCTCTCGGTAAACTTGTACAATTGTCGCACCGGTTGTTCTTATATCAGTTCAAGAATAATTTAAGAACAGAATTATCGCACATTGTCACCGGTTGATAATCGATCGAACAGAGAAATGACGTATTTATTTGGTGCAGATGTATTCCAATCACGTCTGTATAAACTCGTTATACGATGTCTCAACTGAGAATATTAATCCAATCATCTTGGCACGAATTTCAACAAGATATTTTGCAATAATCGGAGCGAATTTCGATAAACGACGTCTCGATTTATCGTCGAAATGTCTTCGAAGAAATATCTCAAAATTAATTCCGACAAACGTTTTCGGAATACGAAATCGCTCTTTCGGCAATTCTGGTTGATTCGAATCGGTACGAACCGGCGGAGCGAAAATTTTTCTTTTCATTTCTTTCCACTGTTTTCGCCCGTTTTTAATGCTCAGCCACCCCTCCTGACCCCCCTCACCCCGCGCAATCGGAGTCTACCGGTGCGCGAGCGGAATTTCATTTACGTCGTCGGGCGTCAGAACCTTTGAGAGTATATATACAAGCCGTAATTCGCATTGCGAGGAGCAAAATCGCGCGCGAGGATGGAGATAGCCGCGAATACTAGAGATAGCGTGAAAGAGAGAGAGAGAGAGAGAGAGAGAGAGAGGAGCGAGACGATAGCGCGAATTAATTAAGGGAATGAATAAATCCGTCCGCATATCGACTCGGCATTAATTGCGTGGATTAATTAAGTTAATGGGTACGTGCCGGTGGTTGGCTGTTTGTGTTTTAGCGCCGTGCATAGCTCTAACGTCGTACGGCCCTGACAGACTATTTTCGCTATGGCCCACGGGATTTATTTATAGCGCGCGCGGGCAAGGAGAGTACAACAGACTTATTTCACTCCGCGGCATATACCCGAGCTATCTGTCCCCGTACACAGACTTGGATTCATGCCGAAAACAGGAGGAATGTCAATTTTTTTTTCTCTCTCCTACCCTCCCCTCCTCTCTACTCTTTCGGATAACCGCACCAACGATTCGCGATTTTAATCGATCCTGGTTTCTCTCTCGTCGACAGGAACCAGACGAGATCCTGACCCCCGACGAACTCGGAATCAAGTGCCTGGAGCCAAGAGAGTAATTACACTTTCAACACTTCCGGTTGGTACCACGGATGTGAGAATATTGTCGCCATTCACGAGTTTCTTTTTTATTCCTTCGCTCATTCTGAAGAGTTTGATCGAATTTCATGAATGAATAGTATACCCGATAGTATGCAATTTTTCTAATATCCCAATAGTTCTCGGAAATATACGCGAAAATAACTGAAGCTGTTGTGAATTTACAATATTACATATTCGTGAAACCTCCGACATATGCTTTTTTAATTCACTTCTGAAATTTTTCCATCGTTCAATTATTGCGATTCATCAGAATTTTTTTTATCGTTCGAAAATCGAAAACTCGTGTACCACGGGGGCGGACAGAGGAAACCTCGATCGTTGAACACGAAATATTAATAAATATCGTTCACGAGAAGGTGAGCGGAGGATTTTCGCGGGCGAAAATTTTTGGAATTCTGCCGTGTTTTGAAAATCCGCGCGCCCGCGGGACGTACGTACGGCTCAAGGTCGTTCAATAATAGCGAAAACGTACCTTTGTTCGCGTGTCAACAGAACGGAAAAACGAGGCGAGTCCCGCGAATGAATCCGCCAGCGCGGGGGATGGTCTTCGATTCGTTACAACGCGTCTAACGATGATTTCGAGAACTCGAAATAGCCCCGGATGATAGTCGATCGTTTTCAATTTTAGTTCAAGGTGTAGGTTGAATGACGCACACGTGACGCGGAGGTCGCGCGGGAAAACAGGAAAAGTGCGTGAATTCTGCCTGCCTCGTTGCGCAATCGTGACGTGCGATTTTTATTCTCTCTTCGAGAAGGATCCACCTGTTCAATCGGGATCCTCGAGAATTTTCTCGTGCCCGGTTTGATTATACACGCCGGTATAATGCGCCGAGTTTATCGACGTTATTTACGATTGTTCGCTTCGATTTTCAGCGTCATCGGCTAGAAAAATGACGAGGGAGAAAATAGAAGTGAACATCTTTGTGCGAAATTCACGAAGCGTCGCTAAAATATTACGCAATTTCCAGCGCGAGCGCAGGCGGTTGTATTTTTTACGTAACCATAAGTTGCCCCTCGATGCAGTTTATTCGGAGGTCTTGTTACGTAAGCCGTAGAGAGAGAGAAGAGATTTTACGAGTATCTTAATTATTTATCTTTACCTTCGTTCTTATCGCGTTGTTACTATTTACGCGTTTTCGAAAAATCCGACGCAATTAATCCGCTGAACGTCGAATTCGTCTTCAACGCGTAAACGCAATCTCCAGCCAAAGCAGAAGAGAAGAAACACAAACGATGGCTCTCTTTATTGAGACAGCATTACCGCGAAGCCGCTAACACGGGTGTGCACAAGAGCGCGTGTTATTTATAGAACGATAGGGTATCGTCACGCAAGAGCGGTAGTCGTAAAAGTAGTCAACGAGTGGCGCGTTTCCTCTTCTCTCTCTCTCTCTCTCTCCCTCTCTTTTTCTCTCTAGCTCTCGTTACATACGTATTTTTCAAGATACTCGCGATTCAACGAGCCGCGGTTAATAGACCAAGAGCAGCGCGATGCAATATCCTTATTTTCTTCTTGGCGAAAAGTTGCGCTCGGTTTGTGGACCGAGGGTAATGAATTGCGTTTTTATTTACGTACCGATGTACATAGGGTGTCCCGACACTCCCAGGTAGTTCGCAGAATGAAAATGTGAAATTTTCAGTATACTTTTTATTTCACATCAATTAATTTCAACTGATAAATCAGTTTGCACGAAAACGAGTCTATAGAAGCCACATTAAAGTAGTGTATATCGTTTATGATCGACTAAAAAAAGTAGCACAGAAATTGTAGCCGGAAATGAAAACGAAAGAGGGCTTCTCGGTCGGAATTTCGAGATATGTGTACGCTATGATTTTATCCAATCGGACCGGGGCACCTTGTATACACCGCGGGGTGGAGAAAAAGAGAGAGAAGATTTTATGACTCGTGAATTATGAAGATTGGAAAGCATATTTTCGACATTTTTTCAGCCCTTTCTATGCGCCGCCTAAAATGTTTAATGCACGGTTAAACGAATGTATATATTTCGCCTTTATCTTAATAGCCGGAACGTTTCAGGGTGAAAAAAGACGGACAGTAAGGGAGAAAAAAAAATAATACATACGCGTTATGAGAGCATCCCCCGCGGCCCTCGTGGCGGTAGAAACCACGCCAATTCTTTTACGTTTCACGGATAAAGAGAAGAGCTTGCGTATATCTCGCTCGAAATGAATTTCGCGAATATGCATATTTAATAACTCGGAAGGAATCGCGACGAGGAAAAAATTCATGCATAGTTAGGAGGTATAGCGAGAGCGGGGCGATGTGTCTCTCGATTTTTCCAGAGAGGTCGTGAAATCGATGATACCGTTGCACGCCGTGCCCTCGGAGAAGCTGCGGGTTTGGACGGTCTGGCTCTGGCAGGTGATCGAGCTCGCCTACGAGTGGCACGACTGGCTGAAATCGGGAATCGATTTGGTTCTGAGGATCGCCCACTACCCGAACGTTGAGAACCGGCCACGTGCTATTGCACTCAGTCGCCAGCCTCGAGTGAGTCATCCTTTGTAGTAACGGTATTACATCAATTACAACTGTTGTTTAATAACAGAAAAATTGGTAGAAATAACTATTCAAATTAAATTACATTTTATCAGCTCTGAGATGAAACATCGTGAAAAATGAATGTTCATCCATCTTTATGTAGATTTATTTTCAGATTTCACGACACGATTTAAGCGAGAGCGGTAATCAACGTATGTTTATCGAGTGTATAAAAATCTCGAAACACCCTAACGTAACATGTAGGAGCGCTACGAAATCACACGTTCCATACAAGCTCTCTTTGCATTTTCCATCTCGTAAAATGCTAATATCTCACAGCACTCTTTATCTCTGAGCTGGCATCTTCCTGACCTCAAACTCACTCGTTTATTCCTCGTTGTTAACGACTGCGGATTTTTTTTCTTCGCCAGCAACCCCTCTTGGATTTTTCTCACCGTTTAAGCGGTTTGACTTTCATGCGTCGCGTCGAGAACGATTTGCCTACCGTGTAATAAAACGTTTGGCGTTCTTCAATTTTTCAGGAGGATCCATACATTTTTCCCTGTCGTTATTATATTCGTTATTTTTATTGTTCTTTAGAAAAAATATTAATTTTTTTATTTAATATGTTTTCCATCTCAACTGTAGGGGAGACCGAGGGATTTTGAAACAGAGGTGAGTTGAAACAATATTAATTTCGCGGGACTAAAAACGGTTGAAGAGTCACAAACGAATACTGTGGCGTCTTCTGACGGTGGAAAGCAATTGTTTTGCTACATTGCCGATTCTTCAACCGTTTTTAGCCTCGCGAAATTAATATTGTTTCAACTCACCTCTGTTTCAAAACCCCTCGGTCTCCCCTAATCATTATTTCAAAACGCTGACTGATTTTATGAAAAACTTGTTCCTCGCGTGTGTCGTACAACTCTTTTCACGTTCTTCAATTTTCCACGCGAAACAATAACTCCCCCTCCGCCAATTTACGATATTCAATGTTTCGATACGCGCTGTTAATATATTTTTTAAAATTCGTACCGTATGACGTGAGATATAACGGAAAGAGAATATCGTTACGCGCGGGCGAAACCGAAAAGCTGAAATACGCGCGCGCTAGTCGAGCTTTGATTGGCATAAAATACGTGTGAGCGCGACGGGTTATCGAGTCACGAGAGAGCGAATGGGCTGGGGCGGCTTTTGTATCGCGCACGGATCCGCGCGTTTCGCGCACGCATTGTGACGGAATCGATCGTAAAATTAGCAGTGAATCGAGATTGTCTCGCGCGGCGGGCGTCAACGCACAAATGCATCGCGTCCCGCGAGATATGCGTTTCGCGTCTATTGACCTTAGAGTGACGTAATCATCGCGTAATCCCCGCTCGACGTGCTTTAATTAAAAAATTACGCGACAAACTCCTTAATTAAAAACTGCGCAGGCACAATATCGACGAAAACTGGAATTTCATTTTATTTTTTAACAGCAATTAAAATTAATCGCGATTACATTTGTTGGTATTCGTTGCGATACGGAGTGAAAAATGAATTTTGTAAAAACCCTAGCGAAATGAATTTAATATTCTTTCTGTTTTTAAAACGAATATTTCAGTTATTTTCGGAGAACAGAAAAACCCCGATGAAAAAAAAATTCGGAG
The DNA here is from genome assembly GCA_003055095.1 of Goniozus legneri. NCBI lineage: Eukaryota > Metazoa > Arthropoda > Insecta > Hymenoptera > Bethylidae > Goniozus > Goniozus legneri. Next base: position 71,223 of record NCVS01002904.1, read on the forward strand.
TAACTCTGTTCATTAATGAAATTATTTATCGTCAAACGCCGTGCCGGAATACTAATATTGACTCGCGCTGGTCATTTTTTCTTATACGGCTGACCCGATATAACGTATATCATCGAGCAGAATATATATCCTCGTTATCGTAAAACGGGATGCATTACTCAAAGATTAATACATCGAGGAGAATTTCATTAACGGGACGATCGAAACGGTCGATACGTTTCGCGCAGGAGGGAGGATGATCGCCGTAGGAGCCAATCGGCCTAGTGGGCTCTCGGTATCATCTCGTATTTATTATTTCCTTTTTTCTTCCCCCACAGAATCGTGCGAACGGCGCGAGATCGTCGAACGTCGAGAAGCCGAAAATCGACGGGCTCGATCGGGACAGGGGCGACGAAGGTAAGAAAATATTGACAATAAGAAAAGGGAAGGGAGGAAAAATAAAGAGAAACAGAGAGGAAGAATTTTTTTTGCACCAGTCGCGTAGTTACGTGCGTGCGCGAAACGAGCGAGATCGTAAAGGGAAAGAGCGACTCGCTCTCGCTCTCTTCAATTTCAGCCGAGCGAATAAAAAATGAATTGCGGAATTTATTTTTTCCTAACTCTCGAGTGGGAATTTTTCAACCCTTCGTTATCTCCGTCCCTTCGAACCGCGAAGATCGGCTGGTATCGAAGGCTCTCTCTCTCTCTCTCTCTCTCTCTCGCTCGCTCGCTCGCTCTCTTTATCTCGGCGTCAAACGCGAGATTCAAAGTACGCGCGAAATTTCTTTTCATTCGATTCCCGTGGCCTCGCGCTGGGAAAAGCTCTCGTTCTACGAAATTGACTTTGTCCGGTGTAAAGGCCTCGTTCGGACGTAAATGCTCGCGGAAAGCGGGAAAGGTCTCGCATCCTTCCCAGCCACGGAATTGTTCTCGCTCGCGAGATTACGCATCGCTTTTACGGTCACCTAAACACGGTTTTACGGCGACCCGCATGTGTGCTCGGTTCGCTCGTTCATAACTCCGAAGCGGTCAAAGCCAAGCGCGCTAAGCGAAATATTGAATCTCGGCCATTTCCACGCAGATTTTCCTGCCCGTTTGAGACGGAAACGAGAGAGATGTTCCCCGTGAAAGGCGCGAAAAAATCGAGAGTTTCGCGATTGTTGGAATCGTCCTCTCGAGTTTGCTCGCCAACGAAGCGAGCGCGGGTAGAGATTTCGATATTTCGAAACATAGAATATTTATTTATGACTCATAACGAGCGATTTTCGATTGAATTTTAATCGAGATACTCGCGGCTAATTATTTGTTCGTAAATTTTAATTAAACCTCATTGAGTACGGATGATACGTCATTATTATAACGCTATTTCATACCCCAGAGGAAAATCATCACAGAGCCCAACTTTCGTCTCCTAGTTAATGTAATCGAAATTTTTTAACAGAGTTATAAAGCGTCGGCTTATTCATCGAGGATTCCTCTTCGTGAATGACCGAAATCCTGAAAACAAACTCCGTCGCTAGCGAATTTTCGTCCAATTAGCGAGAACGGAATATCGAGAACGAAATTCCGCGCGTCGTAATAGTCGCGAGAGCTACAGCAATTTCACCGCCCCGAATCGTTTCCTGGGTTAATTCTTGACTCTCGTGGACGTTGCGAGAGTTCTAGTCCGGCTAATGACTGTTATTTTGCATTTTCATAACGAATAAGGGAGACGCGAATCGTCAAATTAACTTCTTCTTACCGCGACCATCTTGTACGTACGAACAGCGGGTGTTAAGCTTTGTGCAGAGGTGCGAGAATCGTTAGCTTAATACGAGCTTTCAAGAAATTATCTAGAGAGAAGGAATTCACAAAAAAATATTACGAGAATTTCTTGGAAATGAGAAGAAAAATAAGAGGGGAAAAAGAGTAGTGATATTATACAGAATAATTCTGCAATTGTAAAAAATATTCTACAATTACATATAATATTCTACCGTAGTTACAAATGTAGAAATATCGCGAAATCCTCAACTCGAATGTTCTCTCTTAATTTTTTGCACGCGATACAGTTTTCAAGTCATTTCAGAATTTTAACGGCCAATTAGAAACGATTAAATGCTTTTTACTAATGAGGAGACTTCCATAGTGAATAAATAAAAGTTTTAATTTACGATTCAACTCGAATAAAATCCAATAACGAAATTAGAGAGAGTTCACGTCTACGAGATGAAACATTCGTAATTGGTCTTCACGAAGAATCCGCATAATTCAGGAACGATAAATTAAATATAATAACAAAAAAGAAGTTTCTCGCTCGGCAGCGATCCAGCCGCAATTCGAGGAATTCGTGGTCATTCGGGACACCCAGTACAGTCGACGTTGACGTGGCACGAAGTCCCTCGAGTCACGCGCCGCGTGAGATTGATAAAGCGAATTCATTACGCCGGTAAAAAGTCCCGGTACGGCTCTCGCGGTTCAAATGTCCTCGCGGTTCTAAATTCGCGTCCTAGGAATTCTCGCTCGAGCTCTTCGACTCGCGTAAATTACACAGATGAAAGATAATCATTATTGCGCGCTCGTTTAATAACGGCGTCGACGTTGACGAATGCACAACGCGAGGAAGGCGACGCCCACCTTCGAGGCTGATTTGAATTTTCTTTCGGTCGCGAGCGAGCCCTACGTTGCGAGAAGTCGCGGGCTCGATCGATCTCTTCGAATTTTTCTCGGAAGAGCGGTGTATATATAAATTGATTTCTCGAGGTTTAAATGGTAATTTTATTGGATCTGAGAGCGATTAAGAGATTTTCAGGAGGACCCGATACAGCCGATCGGCGAGAGGAAGCGATCGAGGGATCGATAGGAGCTTCGGAGGAGAACGGGCGCGTGATGAAATGGGCCATCGGTGCGCCCTGGGTGCCGGTGTCGAGGGACGCGGAGGAGGAGTGTCCCGAGCCGTTACTAATCGAGGTAATTTGTCTCGCAGTCAACTTCTCGTTTTATCTTCCGCGGCTCCGAGTCCTCATCGTCCCAAATTACATTTATCGTTCTCGTATACTCATTTCGATTCGACTGTACATTATCCGCGTGCCTCGCTATTTTCCTTAACTACAGCCCATAAAACTTATTCGAGTCGAGTTCGACCCTCGCTCCATTCTCCGCGATTTTCCTTTCATTTTTAACGTTCGGCTTTTTCAGACGCTCGAGATACCCGACACGGCCGCGAAAATGATGGAGCTATGGGCGAAGTTTACTTGCCAGGCCACTATGTACAGATCGTTTTATAAGCACTGGCTGGCAACCGCGAAACGGGTAATAACGCTCGGACTGCTTGTTTCCTCCGATGCTTGTTTTGGTAAACCGAAAATGCACCTCTCGAGAGAATCTTCGAGGGAGATGCTACTTTTACCAGGAATGAGATATTGAATTAACCGAGAGGGATTCGCGACGATAATAACAACGAGGATGAGAATATAACGATTTGTGTTTCAGGCAACGAGAGAGATTCTTGGCAGACAGGTCGTATCTACTTACGAATTGACAGGGTACCAATCGAGGGATATTAAGAAGCCAAAATCATCGTCGAAATACTCGCGAGTGAGAAAATGTGGATGGCCGACTACATGTGGCCCATATTTCACTTCGATTTGCAAACGCGATATGTCGAAATGCTCGAAGAAATGTCCTCATCCTGGCCGATCCTCGAAAAAGCGTAGTGGAGACTCTTGTATTCAGAAAAAGAAAAATTCGACGAACAACAAGAGAGACCTTCGCGTCCCAACAGACTATTACACAAAAGAGAGCCCGTATATTCAAAAAGACCCACGGAATAAGAAGAAAATTTTCGACAGGAAAAAGTATCGCTGTCTGAAAAAGAGAGGACTTTGCGTACCCAAAATGAAGAAAGACTCCTGTAGCCCAGTAAAGGAAAATCCTTGTGATAAAAATGAAACGGCAGTTACCAGAGTTTCGACAAAGTCGTGCAAAAAGCCTTGTTCAGGTCAGTAAAACCACAACGAATCCTAGAATCAATCGAAAGCGCAAATGAGATTCTAGTATTGATTCAATTTCGATAGACGAAATTTCGGTGTTGGATGTAATATTAATTTAGGCTCATTAGGAAGCGGACAAGTGTATAATAAACATTGCGATTCGCGGACGGGTGTAATCAGCCTGATTATTTGCGCTCGTGATGTTATCCAACGACGTGTAATACGCGATCGTTCGACAGACTGGTCACTCGACGATATTGAATCAGATGTATCGTTAAAATTACACGGTCACTCCCCGATACGCGAGCATTCTCTCTCTCTCTCTCTCTCTCTCTCTCTTTCTCTACCGCTCATCTCGCGCAAGAATTTACAACGTTTGTCATTTCCCCGCTTTCATCGAAATCAAATTTACCGTGGTCGAATGCAATAACAGTTACGACGGAGTTTGTCAAAGCACCCGGCGATATGAGTTATACCCGCCGGCAGCGAATTTCGTCAACCATTTTGGAGTAGAGCAAACTATACCATCGTCATCATATGCGAACCGTAACGTACTTAAACGATTCGATTCGAATTCGCGCGACAATTGTCGATTCGGAGCATCCATCATCGAGATTTATCGAAGTTCTCTTGCGTTCGGGATGTAAATGCATTCGGAATTTCAATACGGGGCTCGGGGCCAATGACGTTAAGCGATTTCGAGTGGTTGCATTGTACTCCTCTTTAGAACCTTGCCCGACCTTGGAGCCGTGCTCGTTACCGAGAGAGTCGCCACCTCGACCGTGCGCTGTTGACAAACCGTGCTGTTGGTCGACTTGCCCGACGCCCTACGAGGCTCCCCTGGACACGAAAGCCGTTGGTCAGAAATTACCAGTAGTGCCATTTTGCTGGCCTGGACAATTTCGAGTTCCTCCTTGGCCATCTTCTGCCAGATTTCAAGCTCCGACGTCGTTGGGGAGGGTTCACGAGTCTCTGGCTGTCACTCTTGGCAATTTTTACAGTCCATGCAAGCAAAATTTGGACAAACTACCACCTTTGCCTTATTCACCTGCTAGACCTTGGGCTTTACCGTCTCTGGAGAGAATTAACGAATTGGCTGATAATTTCAGTTGTGAGCCCTGTGAACAAAACCGAGAACCAGATCGAGACGAACCACGCGATCTGTCTAAATCTCGTTCCGAAAAGAAGGCATCTTGCGACATGCCTTGTTCCTGGAGGAAGAGGACCACTAAAAGCACTGTCGCATTCGAGAAGAGGATGGCCAGAGTCCGAAAAATTCGGGCTCGACCGCTTCGAAGCGAAAGGTTTTTGAGACGAAGAGTAAGGAAGAAGCCTTTGAAAGTTGCGCAGACGAAAGAAGTTGCCGAGAAGAATATCGATACTGAAAAACAGGTTAATGGCAACGAGAAAATTGATGAAGGCCAGATTAGCGAGGAAGCAACTGGTGACAAAGGAGAAGATAAAACTGAAGATGATAAAGCCGCTACCGAAGATAATACATCTGTATGTATTTTTAAACGAAAATTTACATCTCTGTACTAAATATATTCACATTTAAGGAGAAGAAAGTCGATCCCAAGCTGATAGATTGCGCGCGTGCGAATGAACCGGTGCCTTACTTCTTCCGCCTGATGGGTCCTGTTGACCTCGACGTTGCCATAGAACACAAAGATTACAGCTACTTACCGATCGATGAAAATCGCGAGGGCGTGATAGACCAGTGTCACGCGTATCTCTTCTTCAATCTGGAGAGGACACCCGGCAGCAACGACGAACGACTCGTTTAAGAAGTAAGTCCGACTAATTTTACGGTTCTCTACTGGACAAATCGAAAAATCATTCCAAGGTTGACCGATCGATACCCAATCGCGTGATTTCGCGTTATGAGATTTATCGCCTAGTCGTGAGTTCGGCATGTGAAATTCTTCATAAATAATTTCGATTCGTACCCCCTCGAGACTGGAATAGAGAATGTAAGAAAAATGTTCGGATCGTTGAGTCGGTTGCTGTGTTTGTCGGATGTAGTTTAAAATTCGTTTCGTCTCGCGAATATTCAACGAGACGCGCGAAGAGTGAATAATCAATGGCAACGATGTTAAACGTTTTTAATTGCGATTCGATTAATCTTTCAGCGCCAATTTGATCGGATGTTTCTCGACATACCGACAATTGTTTGAATACTCGTGGAATTCCGAAAATCGTCCAATTACCATCGCAGTGAGATATCATTCAACTTTGTATCAAATGAAAAAAAAAACTGAAGAGAAATTTGAAAAAAAATCTTTGCATAAATTGCCGCGTAACTCGTTTCACCTTGAAGAAAAATTGGCCTCGTCGCTTCGAAACGATTTCGTTTGGGGCTTTACTCACCTAGATTTGTAGAAAAAAAAAATAATACGAGTACAGGATGTCTCAGAAGTACCGACGTACTTTTCATAATTTTTGAGATTTTCGGCAATACCTTTTACAATGAAAACATCATCGTTTTATACATATTTAATGCACGACTGATTAAAAATATTATTAGCCAAAATATTATCGTTTCGAGACACCCTGTATACTCATCACCCTCCCACACCCAGATATACACGCAAGAAACCACTAGATTCCACGTACCAATATCCTATAGGAAAAAAAAGCGGGTCGATAATTCGAAAAAATTCTTAACCGAAGTGAATTCCGCGGGGAGTCGAAAAGTTAGGCCGGATATATACGAAACGCGAGAGAGCCGAAGGATAAGGGAGAGGTGTATAGAAATATAGAGAGAACGAAGAGGCGGAAGGGGGGA
>NCVS01002904.1:85745-99561 GCA_003055095.1 Goniozus legneri
GAAAAATTCTATTTTCATCGGGCGAGTAGGGCGAATTTTCCGCGAGCTCGAGATTACGCTTTGTCCTCCGCGCTTTTACGATTATCTCCCTCGGTACTCAAATGAAGCGCGTCGACAGATTCTCCTTTCCCGTTACCCCTTTCCTCTCTTTTTTTTCGTCGTTGTATAGATGGATATCGCGTACTGTTTCGACCCCGTGAGCGTTGTACCGTTTCGAAATACATCGCGGCAATCGCGGGTACGCGCTTCGCTTGTCAACGACAACGCCCGCCGATAAAACGCTTTTTTCGCGATGACGGGAATCCCGACGGATTGTTTTTTAAACTGTTTCCTCGATGCGTTTCGTCGAATCGCGGTGAATATTCACGGTCCTGTCGAGGGATGTGTATCTATCCCGATAACATGTTCGGGTGTGGCGTAGCGGTCGAGCGAGCTTTTTCCGTCGCAACGTCGATCTCAACGCCGACTCGCGCTACTTGCTTCCACGACTCGCTCGTCCATGAATTTCATTTGCAATTATAGTGGTTATCTTCTCGTTTTAACATATCTCGTTCTGTCAACGGCAGTCGTGTCTATTTCGAATTAGTAATATAACGTAAATAAAAAAGTAATAAATTCGGTTAAAAATGACCGTTAGCGAGATATTCTGATACGACAAATGAAATACACTGAAATGGAGACTCTGATTTCTAATTCTAACGTTCGATCCAAAAACAGAGTCGAGATAGGGGACCTATATGTATACGCGTCGACGGTCGGTTTGACTTGCGAGAAAGTTTTTCGCACCGGTCTTTTCGTAAATGCTATTAACGTTTTTCTTTGTATTTGTGTATATTTGTGCATTATATAAGTTATTCACACGTTCCTGACGTCAGAAATATTTTGTTAGCAATAATATCACATTTTTATGAAACACAATAAAACTATGTCACAGAGAACATAAAATGCGAAATACAAACTTCCTGGAAGTGAATTTATAGGAGACAGAAACGAATCGTTGAAGCACTGCCGAAGCAGCAGAAGGATAGGTAACGTCGTGCACGCTCGATTAAACCAATAAGAGGATTTTGACTTTTAAAACTGAGGAAGATCGTATACACGGCGCGTATTGACTCGGGCGCGTGATTTCGCCACGATTATACCACTGAAGCATGGCAGTATCGAGTTCGATACATGACAATAGGCGGCTGCGCGGTGTCTCTGAACGATCTCGCTCGTTAACATTTTCTTTACGACACGATCGGGATTCGTCTTTTTAACGCCGAAATACGTTTTCATTTGTTAAGGGTTCGTGAGTTATTATAACAGTTATATCGAAACCCCAGTGTCTTGTTATTTCCGTGGGAAATTTATGTTTATCGTTGTCACGCGATACGGTAGGAGCTGGCCAATGTTTATCGTCGTATTATGTGACGGAGTAATCGACCTCTCATAATTATCCGAGTGCCCCGATCAATTTGTATTAAGCTTGACTCGGCTCCGCTTCTGATTAATTAAAATAATATATACAGGATACCTCTCCAGCGAGGGAGAGAGAGAGAGAGAGAGAGAAAGAGAGAGAGAAAGAGAGAGAGAGAGAGAGAGAGAGAGAGAGCTTTCAGCCTGACGTTTCGACAAATTAATCCTCACCGAAAATTAATTATATACAGTGATTAGCGAGGAAATTTCTTCATTGCTTTCATTGTGTGAAGTATAATCTTCAATTTTATTCTGATCTTTTTAAAATGTATTCCTAAACGAAATATTAGAATTTGACGAAAAATATAAGTTATGAATGCAAACAGTGAAGAAAGACCTCAATAAAAATCGACCTATCAAGAGTCATATTTGTGCCACAGAGGTTGAACGTACTAGTCTGGGTGCACTTTTACTGTAGGAAGCAGAATGGAAGAAAAATGTTGAGTAAAAGGCGAACTTCGAACGAGAGACATCTCGTCAGCTGTCATCGACAATTTATCATGCCGACACGACCCTTCTTGGCCTGCATCGTTCCGCCGGGAGAGCCAAGCCAGCCAATAAAACTTCTTTCGTGCCCTATCGTTTCGTACAGCCCCAAACCACTCCCTCGGTTTTTCCTCTTCCCCCACGCGAAACTACAAAGTGCTAATCGCAAGTCGAGCCCCTCGTTATACGTGATATTCGCGTTGTTACGCGAATGTGCCCGTCGAGACAATTCGCGCGGGATGAAAAAGAATAAACTCTAACGCGGAATTATACCATCCCGACTGGAGAGAGGATTCTCTCTCTTCGGATAAAGTTTTGCTTTTTATAGTCGCGCCACGCGATTTTCCCCTGATTCCATTTTATTTAAAGCTCGTGTATATCTATATGTACAAACAGAGAGTAATTTACCGATTTACATAATAAATTAGTTCTTAATTTCAATTTTAAGCTGATAGTTTTTATCATTTCGTTAATTTGTAAAATTTTTAAACTTTTCGTAGTAGAGCTTTCACTAATATGAAGAATTTTAAATTATAGCGAATTTGATTGTTATTCCGGTGAAATTTCGTCGGAAATACAGCCGAACGTCAAAACTCGAATTATAAAAGATCTCGGCACCTAAACGGTGCGTAATAACGCGAGCATTGATTTACCGCAATTTCGTGACTAATGATTATTAATTACGCGATTTATATTAGCATTCCGGCACACGTAATCGCGCTGGTTATTGTTGCGCCTCTCTGCATTAGGACCAACTGTTAAAATCTTGCTTTGCATTTCCATCGAGGTTTAACGACGAATAATTATTCAAAAGATTGCTGGAGCGAAATATTTATGTCTCTAATACAGTCGAACCGGTAACCACGTATGAATAATATCGTTAGATCGGTGACTTTGAATCGAGTTTAACGCGATTTATTCGTTTAATTACCCAAGGCGAGGACGCGAGTTGCCTCGATGACCTTTGCAAGAGCGAGATTCCAACAGCTCGCGAAACTCGAATCGTGTTTTTCGTTCTCTCTCTCCTCCTCTCTTCCAAGATTCAGCGAAAAACGAAAGAACATCGTAATAAATTTTTCCTCCCCGCGAGTAAAACTCATCTCGATACTCATATCCTTGAAAAAACTCTCGAGATCCTGTTTAGGATTTCGAGCTGTTCTAGGAGTGTATAAAATTTACATTCTCGTCCTCGCGGGATTAAGTCCTAGAATTACAAGAATGTAAATAAGTAATAATATGGAAAGGGAGTTTTTCCCTGCGTCCAACGCGTCCTGGGGTAGTATTATACACGCGGCTGAGAAATTACAATTTCCAATATCGTCCGAGGTATGAAATCCGTAATCCCGAGGGCGAGAGCGCGAGCCGGAGGGATCGTTTTTCGTGTACTTTGTTCGCGAGGTCGTGGGGGCCAATTCAAATAAAAATAAAGGAGAGGAGGGGGCGATAAACAAGCGCCGCGGTAACACGATCGCTTTTTAACGCTGTCGTTTTTAACGAGCAATTTTTCTTGGCCAATCTAATTCAAATTACATCATTCCCCTCAAGTTTTACCTTCTCTGTATATTCGAAAAAGAAGGATCGAGAGAGCGAGTAGAAAAAACCACGAACTCACTTTAGACTTTGGAGAATGAAATTGAGTGAAGTTTTATCGGACACACAGCCCTCTCTCTCTCTCTCTCTCTCTCTCTTTCTCTCGGAACTTTTTCGACCTGGACGAGTTGAATTTTTAATTACAACAATTACGGGGAATTGCGGTTCATAAAAAGTGTGAAAATAAAAAAGAATTCCCGAACTACTCAGCTAATGTTTTTCGTTCGATTATGAGAAAACGGAATTGGAGTGCTCGATCGCGTTTCCGATTTGAAAAGTGTAAATTATTTTTTCCGTAAGATTCTTACGTGGGACTTCGAATCAGTTTCCCATGCATACTCGATACAGTTTCGAATCGAGCAATTTTCCACCGTTACGCCTATCAACGATCTCGCGCGAGTAAGGCGCGGTTTTAATTTTACGACGACGCCATAACGCGACTCGACGTTTATTTACGATCCTCTCCCGTTATATAACCACCGGCTGATAGTGTTAATCGTAGCGTTGAGGGAGATAGAGATAGAACCGTGGTAATTCATCCTGGAAATTCTCCGGAATAGAGAGGGAGGAAAATCGCGGAATTTTCGAGACCGAAAGAATAAACAAAAAAAAAAGAAGGAGGAGATGGAAAAAAAATTCTCGCGCACTCAGCGGTTGCGCGCGAAATTAACGCTGTCGTTTCATTCGACGGGCCGCGTGCACTCGTTTCTTGACGTTATATTACCCGAGCCAGCCGCGTCTGTTTCATCGCTACTCTCTCTCTCTCTCTCTCTCTCTCGCTCTTCGTGAAAACTACCACGCGTATACAAGCTCGTGTGCGGTTGTCGCCGCGCGACCAAGAGGTACGCTCTAATTCGCCCGCTTATCGCACCGGAAGTAAACGAATCGCCGGAAGTCGGCGTCTTCCCTCTCCCTCGCTACTCTGGCCGTTTTTACGCCACGCCGTTTGCGGGAACCGAACGATCCGGGGACGCATTATTCTCGAAATTCTCGTGAGCTTCGAATTTAAACAAAAAGAGAAAATGAGAATGGAGGACCGTGAATTCCGTGAATTTCGCTCGTAGATAATATTTATGGTTGATGTGAATTGTAAGAGAATCAGGAGGCTTTGAAAAGTAGAAAATGAGGCAGATTCGGTAGGAAAATCAATGCTAAATTCGAGAATTAAAAATAGACTAGTGTCTATTCACATTTCAATAAGTACATCAACCAATTATTTTTTTCAATTAAAAATACTAATTTTATTTTAAGCGTTATTTCTTTATTCTAAATAATAATTAATTCCATCGAAAAAAATCTTTATTTTTACGTTTTCAAATAAATATTAAGTAGCCCCAACGAATTTTTATTTTCAGTGTACTGAACGCTCTATCTCATAAGATTTCAAATAAAACGGTAGTTTACGAGCAGACCGAAAAAATGGACGATAAATCGTACTGTCGCAAATGAGTTGTTCGTCAGGAGTTCAAACGCGTGAAAATAATCGTCATCGGAGGCGACTCGTGAGTTCGATACGGCGAAAATTACGAAGAGAGGGACACACACGCGTTCACGGTCGAGCGCCGCGGGAGGATCCTCGCGTGGGGGGAAAAATAGCGTTCACGGTGGAGAAAGAAAATGTGTTGTATTTTGACCGACGAAATGGAAACTACACGGTCCGTGGAATGTACAACGAACGACGTGGCGTGTAATATCGGAAAACGATAACGGTAAATCAATGAACACACTGAGAGTATAGAGTCGGAGGATACTCGCTATATACCGTCAAAAGAAAAATGAATTAATGCTTATGGAAGTCTCCTCCGTTCGGTTACTTCCCATTTAAACAAAAATCGGTTTAATTAAGCGCCGCGAATTCCGCGAAGCGATAATCGGCTTTCCCTCGCGCGTGTCTTATTTTTCTCGCGCTCCGTGTCTCGCCAATCTCCATTAATGAATTCCCGTCGCGGGGGGTAAACGATTTTGAATATCGGCGCGTTGCTTTTCTCGATTCTCCGCGTTATCGCGAGCGAGCGAGCGGGGATCGTTTTCGACGGGGTAGTCGTTGACGTTCGGTATCGCGGTGTTAACGATCCGAGCTATCCCGGAGTATAGACTAGGAAAAAATTGAAGGAGGAGAGAAAATAACAAATTGATATCGGAAAGTCATTAGTTGCCGCTTCCCGCGTTACGTTATCCGACAATCGAGATCCCATCTAGGTCGTCTTAATCGCGCCTCGCGGAACCGTCCGTTCTCTCCGCTTTCTTCTCGCTCTCGCCCCTTCTGTACCTCTCAAGTCGGCGTGTTTGATGGATGAGCTTAAAAAGTACCGACTCTCTCTCTCTCTCTCCCCTCCCCCCTCCCCACGCCGCCGTACTTACATAAACGAACTCCGCCTCTCCCAATTCTCATAAATCCTCCACTCCATTATTTCATTCTTCAGCTAATCTTTCCGCATTTCATATGTCGTTATCTTCTAGCGGTTAATTTTGAGATTCGAAAATTGCCGCGCGTCCGACTGGAAGAAATACGATTCCGAATCGTTTTCTATAACGGATCCTCGAATTTATCAAATTTGCGAGGTTATTTATTGGCCTTTGGACATTTTTCGGAATGAATTATTACGGGGGTTTGACGCGACAGCTTGTGACGTACAAACATAGGTACGTTGGTGTTCGTGCACGTACACACTCACTCGATCCAACACAGATGCAATTACGAAAATGGAAACAACCCGTATCACCGGGAATCGTCCTGGTTATCTGAAGCCGGGTATCGCAGCAGTGGTTAAAATTCATGTACGAAGTCACACAATCATTTCACGACTCCGCCGGCTCTCGTTCTCTCGACTTTTATCTTAAACCGTTTCAACCTCCGCAAAGGCTACGAATCTATTTCTCTCTCTCTCTCTCTCTCTCTCTCTCTCTCTCTTCCCCCTCCCCCCTTTCTCTCTCTCACGATGCGAGCCAGGCTTGAAGATTCGTTGGAGGATTGCCAGAGCCAACAAGTGTTTCCACCGAACGAAGCTCAGAAATGCCTCGTCGACTGCCGACTCGTATCCCCCCTCGTCCTCCCTCCGCAGGACTCGCCACCCACTTCAGAACGATATAGGAATTTATCCATGAAATTGTAATCGCCCGGGCGCGATTAAAACGAGGGACGATATTAAGGGATTTAATCGCCGGCATTACGTAAATTCGCACGGTCGTTTCGAGTGCCGAAAAATATACGAATTTTTTTTTTTTCATCCCGTTATTGCTATTCATCTCTCTTGTACACGCGAGTATCGATTTTTAGATTAGCGCTCGACGGGATGCAATCTCAGCGGATTTCGGGATACGAATTCGCCAATGTAATTTTCCGAAAATTATTGACCATACGATTTGACGTAACGCGAAACTTTCAGACGATGGAAAAAGTTGGATCTCTTCGGGAAAAAATAAGGTTTCTACTTCAGTCTCTCCCTGAAATAATGCTGTTAGGTTAAATGGATTAAGCCCCCGACTTGGGTGTATACACAAAGAATTTTGCCACGACTCTCTCTCTCTCTCTCTCTCTTTCCATCTTCTTCTCTCGCTCGCTCTCTATCTCATGGGTTCTCCAAATTCGGAACGTGTAAATACGAAGCTCGGAGACGATTTAATTCGCAGAATATACATATAGAAAAAACGTGCGTCTAGCTACGGCGCATCGCGATATGGGATTGTCAATTTACTTTACATCGAGACCAAGATAAAGCGAATTTTTCGTTGACTTTGCGATAAAAATAGAAAGAACGCTCTCTCTCTCTCTCTCTCTCTCTCTTCTGTGTGATCCAACCACGTCGAGAAAATTTATTCGAACCTCGAGCACATCGCGATGTAGATTGCATTAGCATTTTCCGAACTCTCCGTATAGACGTACCTCCTTAGCTTTCATGCCTTCTGAGAAGAGAAAAAAAAGGAGGAAGGAAAAAATGGGTCAACCGGGTGTCATAAGTCAGACAATTAGGACTCTCCCGCTTCTTCCACCTTTCAAGTTGGGAGGGTAAAATTTTATTTTTCCCGCGAGCACAACAAACGTTGAGGTTTTCCCGAGGAATGAGGTTAAAGCCGTAAATTCATCTTCCGTTATGACACGTTTTTCATTAAGGTACTTTTACCATGTTAGGTTCAAAGTTTGAGTAAGAATTTGATTTTTCGATACGATGTTTTCACGGCTTAAAATCAAACCCCGAACAACTACGATCTTTAAATAGAATTGGTAATTTAACATTTCGAATTATTTTTCTGACGTCAATTGTTAGTAAAAATTTTGGTAATCAACTATTTTTTCTTGCCATCTACGAAGCCGCATTTAACCGCTCGTTAGAGGCACTTGTACGCGATCGAGGTACTTTAATAGCGGATTATCTTGAGCTCGACTCGAGCCATCCGCGCTGGCGAAGATCGGCTATTTGTTTGAGCGAGAGTGGGAGAAACGCTGATATGCATGAAGCTTGATGCAAATCGGCGCGTTAGACGCGAGAGGCGATTTCGCGGCAATCCGGGACAGCGGTGGATAATTACGAGGCTGGCATCGGCCGGCTACCGTTCAGAAATTTCCCGTAACTCGCTGCCGTACGAATTCCAGCGAAAGTGCATCCTCTCGTGAATGACCGCATCCCTCGCAATACACACTCGGATGAATATAGCGAGATTGGCGAAACATCGACTATTTTCGCGATGAGAGACTTGCCCGATAACACACGTAGGAATTAGTTGTTCGCACGTTCCTCGGCTTATATGGATAAGAAACTTCCCATTCGCCCTCGAGCCCTCCTCTTTTTCTCCCGAGAGCGAGTAACGAGCCCTGGATTTTATTGTATTCGACTGGATTATGCTCTTTATTTTATTGTTCCGTACTCTTTTTTTTCCTCTACATTCCTCTCTTTCTATACGATATTACCAAAAACCACCCCTCGCGGTTCACCCTCGCAATAAAATGTATCAACTCTCTTATCGCGTACCGAGACTCCGAGTGTAAAAAAAGCCTGGAGAGAAATTTATTCACATTGACCCCGAAAAAAAAAATCGTAATTTCGTTGCCGCTTTGTATTCCGAGATTTCTAGCGCTCCTTCTCTCTCACCCCGTTCAGGGGAGTCCCGCTCCCGTTTCGGCTTCGATATAAATTTTAGCGCGAATTCCGTGCGATTCGCGGTGATCCGGGGGAGGACCCTCGGTGTGTGTATACAAATGGTGGGATCGCTTCGCGACACACTTTATGCGGGTGTAGCGTAACCCCGATAACAATAACCAAGCATAACCTACTTTCCAGACGTTTTACCCGATGTTCTTTTCCTCTCTCTTTCTCTCTCTCTCTCTCTCTCTCTCTCTCTCTCTCTCTCTCTCTTGCGTTGCGATTTTCTTTTTTCCCATTCTCATTTCTTGTTTCTTATTTCTTCTCATTCGCCCCGATCGATTCGTTTCTCGTTCTCTATAACGTCTCCTCTTTCTCTCCGAGGGCTCGTGATTTTTCTCATTTTCTATTTTTGCGTTGTACACGTTCCCGTAACACACGGCGAAATAATTGATGTGCCAGGGCTCGAACTGGCTGCGCGCGCGAGGATGACATTGATCGAACGAGCATCGACGTTCATTCCACTGTGTCGTTGTTCGAGAATCGTTCAAGAATCACGGAGTATCCAACACATCTCGAGATTTCTGTTCTTGCAGTTTTCAGACTCGATTCTCACCGATAACTTCCAACTCGTAGATCTCGAAGGGTTCCTTCGTAAATTAATTACCTCTCCTATAACTTCCGTATCTTTTCCCTACCACTTTCGATCTCTCGTTATTCATCGCCGGTTGATAATTGGACCGTTCGGGCGTGAAATTAATCGATTTTATTCGAGTGTCCGAAACTTGCTGGATCGTTGCAACTTTTCTCTCCCATTACTGTTTTACGTGAATAGGGATAAAAATCTTTGAGATAGAGAAAGAGCGAGAGGGGGGAAGTGGTGAGGTGGGAGAGGGAGGGTGGGAAATTTACGAATGTCTCTCTTTCGCGAAGCTCGTTAATTCCCGACGCTCGTTCGCGTTTCCATCGGCGTTTTACGGGACACTTATTCTCGCGTTCCATCTGCGACGAATGAACAATCGCATCACGCTGCCACTTTCCACCCCTCGCCGCTTCAATCATCAGAGGGTGTAGTCCCCCGTTTTACTTACGGCACGTCTCGGGACCAATAACGCGCCGTTCGCGCAAAATGTAACGCGGTCATATCGCGTCTATATATGTTTACTACTTATACAGGGTGCCCTAAAATAACCGCAGACCCTTCGGGTGCTTCAGGCAATAGCGAAATTTTGAACGACGTAGTTCTCCGATTTCTCGCAACATGCACGGCTTTCACGTTAGTCGTGCTAATCAACTAATCGAATAGTGAAATAAGCTTGAAAATGGAATGGCAGAATTTTTAGTTTAGCCAATGTGTTGTTAGAAAAAAGGAATGGTCATTCGGAGACACCCTGTGTACACATTTCGTACACAGACATAAGTGCACATATTTCTGTACGTACTGTCGACGGCAATATAAATGCAAATCCTATATCGGGCGTAGACAAAGCGCTTCGCGAGACTTAATTAAATAACCCTCAAACTCCTATGGTTTTTTTTCTTCCCTATCAACGAGTCAACCGTCCTCCACCCTTTTCAGGAGGAAGACCGCGCACTCATTTGTCGACCGCAGAGGCCCTCGTCGTTGCGAATTCTCTTTCCTTGGATCTTACGGTCTTTTTTTTCAACTTTTTGACGGTCCTTCCTCAGTCATTCCCTTTTTCTTGAACGCTCACTCGACTCTTCGAGTCCTCTTTTTCCCCACCTCTTTCTCTCTTGGAGAGACAATCGGTCGCCTATAGTAGCCGCGTACCCTAGGGCCAATTATTCGGTCTACCGAAAAATTTATACCGGCGTGGAACACAATGGCGCGGGTGTCGATGGGATTTCACAGCACCCGCTCTTTGCCGGTTTCTCGTCTTTGCATTCGTTCTTTCTCTTCTCTCTCTCTCTCTCCCTCTCTCTCTCTCTATTTCTCTCTCTCTCTCTCCGGGCGAACTTAACGCTACGCTGGATGTTAATTCCGAGATTTTTAAATTGCACCGAAGTAAAATAATCTTGACTCTCTGTAATAAGTTGACTCTCTCTCCCTTTCTCTGTTCCTCCGTCTCCGGTGAAATGGCATTACGTAGTTGATCCGAAATCCGCTTAAGGAAAATAAACGGCTCGACGAATATACTATTTCATTTTTTTTCGACCTAACTAGGTTGACGACTGAGTCGAAAGCGAATCGATGAAAAGCCGCCCAAGAATCCGCGGTAATTGATCGCTCGAATCGATCGATAAACATCGAACAAAGTGGGCATTTTTCCACTTGGCAATGATTCTCATATGCGCGCTTTTTTTTCTCTCTTTCCGCTCTACTTTTATTTTCACGTTTCGCTCTACGATCACGCGCGCACGAGCCGATAAAGCTAATCTCTCGCGAACGGTTTCCAGTCGTTTGTTCCGTTCATCGGCATAAAATTCCGCACGCGATAGGGAGCCTATACATCTCTCTCTCTTCTCTCCCTCTCTCTCTCTCTCTCTCTCTCTCTCTCTCTCTCTCTAGCTGACTGGCCTTTGTGACTCCGAAATAGACCTTTTCACGTCGAGATGGTTCTCCGCGCACGCTTCCGGGATGATTTTTCCATCGCGGCTGAATATAGTAGAGTCGATTGAAACCGACGCGTACTTTCGGAACTAGAATTTCGATTTTTGAGAGCACTTCAACTTCGTAACTCCTCTCGACTCGGAATTTCAATTCTTTCGCGATGCTCGGAATATTATCGATCTGTACTACTCCCAATTTGAAGCAATAAAGTTTGAGCTCGAAAAACTATTAACTACCTAGATGGCCCTTTGACGAATTCGAAAAGAATTTCAATTTAAAATACCCCCGCTATTGTCCCGAACGCGGATATGAATTTGGGAAGATTGAAAATTCAGAAATGTTAATTTTCTTTTCAGGTAGAACGGCCCAGGTCGAGAGCAGTTCGCTGCGCTCGAGGATCGACCGAGTCTAGGATCGAATCGGTCTGACGAAGGCTGTCGGTATCGTCGGTATTGCGAATCGAGACGTTATCGCGATGCTCGCGACTCGACGAACCGGTAACGCGTTCGAGTCGCAGTTGCACGGTACGACGACGAACGGCGTGACGTTGCTTCGCGGTACGTGGTCGTGAAGTACGAGGGCCACTGGAGGACCACCATGGAGGAGCAAATAGCGCGCAACTCCTCCTTGGAGGATTCACCCATATTTGTGGATCCCTCTGTCATCCTGATTGCGGTCATCCTGTCTCTGCTAATTTTTGTCACTATCATAGGTGAGTGTCCTCGTTATCGCTCTTTTACTCGACTCGCGAGAAAAAACTCTAAATTAAACAGTTCCTATGCACCAACGCCCAGAATTAATCGATGTGAATTTTCGCTCGAATAACTTTTTAACAGTTGCAGATTAAATACTGCTCAGAATTTTGAGATCTATACTCGATACTGTTCGGTCGAGCTGAAATACGTTGTATACAAGATAATAGCAATTCGAGTAAATGTCGATGTATAGTACGCTATGGCGAAATATCGGTTACCGATGAAAAGTTATATCTACTTAACGCAGTATCGATCATCCGATTGTTACGTTCAGCGCGTGGGAATAAAGGTGTTTATTTATCATGGTATTTGTTTATCTCTGCGGTATCAATTTCAACCGTTAGAAGCCGTGAGCTCTTCCCGTTTAATTGGAGAGTGTTCCAATTATCGGAAGGTAAATTAATTAATCGTCGTTCGGTACTCGACATTATGGCCACGGTGAAGTAATTGTAACACTTTTTACATCCGCACATAACGGATAGACAGAGCGAGGCGCGACAAAAGAATTTATCTTAACACGTCCGAGCGCGAGAGCGCGATCCAATTAAAATTTAATTAAAAATCGAATCATTTGGATTCTCTTCTTTATCTGCAATTTCGCTTTTCCTATTGCTCGTCTTCGTATCCGATCTCTTTCTCTTGCTCAGGATGCAATAAATCCGGAAAGGAATTTGATTTAATCGGGAGCGACTCAATTTCGATCGTAAATCAGAGCATTTGCCTACTCGATTCGCATCGGCAACATCGACGGTAACAAAGTGCGCGAAACGAGAGAATCGATCATGTTTCCGGTTATCATCCGCGCCCCCTCACGGGATTTCGGGAATCCACGGACACGCGCGACTATTTTGTTCCTCGTAATGAGGAGACGTGACATTTTTTTCCTCAGCCGTGACAAAGCGTCCGCAGTTTATACGATATTAAATAGGTACAGCCCACGTGACCATTAATCCACCTTCGCAGTCGTCTTCGGCAGTCGCTCGCCCTCCGTAATTTTTCATCTCGCGCCTAACGCGCTCGTTCGAAGTTTCGCACCGAGAACTTCCCAGGCTCTTCTTTTAATCACTTCCGCGATCAATTCAGACGTCACGATGAGGACTCCGGAATTTCCCAATTATCGCTCGCGAGAAAATAATCGAGAAATATTAATAGGTCGGGTATAAAATTAAGAGGGGTCGGGTCGATATTAAACACGAAATTTCGATTCTATTGAGGTAGGTCGCGTATTCCGATTGCGGCTCGCTTTGAAATTCGATTTCCAGTTATTATTACGTAAAATTACTCGGCCTTCGGTAAACTCAAATCGAAAATCAAGGCGCAATACAGGCACCCGTGATTCAATTATCTCGCGATGGATAGAGACGACGGTGGGTTATGCTTCGTGAAGATTCGCCGAGCGTACGTCTCCGAGCCGGCAAGTTTCCTCGGCATATTGCGCGCGTATGCTATACATATGCGCACCGTTCTATTATTGTTCCCTCGCCGTATCGCGTTATCGTACACGGCTGTCTTTTCCGAATATCCATTAATCGCAGTGCAGCGAGAACTTGGACGGGACTCGATGACGTGACGTTTCGACTATCAGTTCAACCCGTCGCTCGACAATAGCCAGAGTAAACCGGTGACCTGGGTTTTATCACCTCGAATAAAACAGTGAATTTACTTAACCTTGTTATCACGTACTTTTCACGATTATACTCATTTTATTTTTGAATAATTTTTCCGCTGTAAATATCGAAATGACGGAAATTTAATAAAAAATTTCTATGATTTATATAGAGACAGAGTAGATACCGATATTATATTTCTCTCATTTTTCATTTGATATAAGAACAAACAAAGTGTCGAATCTCGGCATAATCGTCTTCTCGAGACTC
>NCVS01002905.1:0-13358 GCA_003055095.1 Goniozus legneri
GATTGAAGATGTTGTTGATAAAGTAAAAGACAAAGTTGACGACGTTCGTGATATCATCAATGACAAGGTACATGATGGTGTTGATAAAATTAATGATGCTACTCATGGCATTCAAGATAAAATTGAAAGTGAGATAGAAAATGTAAATGACAAAATAAATGAAGCAGTTGATAAGATCAGTAGCCATATCCCATCATTTGATGGAATGTTACCTAGTATTGACGATATAAAAAATGACATCAATAATATTCAAAGTGGTGTTCATGATGAATTACATCGCGAAAAGCACGATGTTCCATCATTTGGTGGGCTTCTTCCTAGTATCGATGAAATAAGAAATAACTTTCAGAATGAAATTCAGAATAAACTTAACGGCAATGTGAAGCCAGTAAGTGATCTCTCTTCAACGATGCCACAAATTGACGAATCGAGCCATAATCTTCGTGTCCAAGGTATCATTAATAAAATTAAAGAGCAGTACCCCAAAATTAAGGAAATCTTATCTAATTTGAATGAAGAGAAAATTAAAGACATAATTAATGGTCAAGGTACGGATCTGATCAATGAAATAATAAGTCACCTGCCTATAGATGAAATAAAAAATGAGATTAATTCCAATACTGGAAAAACAGGCCAGTCTCTTGAACAATTGGTTCAAGATCTAATTGATCGCGAGGTTAATCGCTTTAAAGGTGGTTTTCATATTCCTTCGTTACAAGAAGTATTCGAAAATATTCACAATAAACTTCACAATCTAATCCATAAACCTAATAATAATGGCCAAAATAAGCAAGGAGGTTTGAGAATTCCATCTCTGGAAGAAATGGGAAATCTCATACATAATGTTATTCATAACGTATTGCATCACAAAGGCGAAAATAAAAATCATAACGGTTCTCTGAATCTTGTTCATCCACAAGGTGGATTGAGAATACCATCAATCGAAGAAGTAGGTGATTTTATACATAGTATGGTTCATAATATGATACATAAGAATCATGGAAATGGGAACAATATTATTCAACTTCCGAATGGAGGTATAAGAATACCGCCTTTGGAGGAGATTGTTGATTTTGTACACGAAGTACTTCACAATGCTATACACAAAGGCAATAATAAAGAAGATTCCAATCAAGGTGGAATCCGTATCCCATCTGTAGAAAATGTTGGGGAGTTCATACATAACATAATTCACAATGCAATTCACAAATCTGCAGGCGTAGAAATTGGAGCAAACAAACCTCATTCTTGCTCTCAACATAAGCAAAAGCATAAAGTTGTAATAAGTACATTAGAACAAGAAAGTAACCTTGGTCTAGGTGAGTCGTCACAGTATCAAGAAGGAATAAATATTCCATCACTTGAAGAAATGGGTGGATTCGTACACAGCACAGTTCATAACGTTATTCACAAAAATCCTCGTGGTGGCAATGTGGCAAACTCAAATCAACCAGATCATGTTCAAGGAGGTATACGCACCCCTTCATTTGAAGAAATTGGCGGATTCGTACATAATACTATTCATAACGCGATACACAAAAATCCTTACAATTTTGAAAACTCACAATTTTATCAAAATATTGATTCTAAACCTTTCTTAGCTAATTTTGAATCATATCCTCACAACGGATTTTCCAATCATTTTGGAAAGCCTTTCGGATATGATGCCGATGTCAGCAATGATCAAGGAGAAAATTCAGAATTTGACAAATTCATTGGTAACAACAAGTGGGTAAATGATTACAAGCCCGAATATCATAATTTCCCAACTCACAACAATCCACGAGGAATTTAAAGAATTACAAATTTTTAACAATACGAACCAAATCAGTTCTCAGTAATCGCACGCTGTTACCTGTTGAGTTACATTACCCATGTGACAAATCGTTAAATGTAATGTTATGTTTGAGGTTTTTTCAACTGTTATAATATAGTGTATCAGTTTATAGAAAACAGTTTTCCTTTTATGTTTTCATTAAAATAAATATTAATTATTAAATAATATAAAAAAGTATGATTATACCACGATATTCCTATATTTATCCCTTAAATTAAGTCTCATATAGTATAGTCAATTGAAAAATGGTTCACTGAACGACTTATCCCTTACGTGAGAGTGAAATTACAAATGCGTATGCACGGTTTCGCGACATCAATGTTATCGACTCGCAAAGTGAAGCAGACACGCGCCATAAATTTCTGTAGGTTGGAAATCACGTGGAATAGAAGTTTGTGAAATATCGAAAGAACATTCGTCCGGTGCCACATTCAGTTGAGTACATCACTTGTCAAAGTTGTGTTGCACATTTCGCAGTGTATAGTACAAACTGTAATACATCATCTATTTCTCTCCGTCGAATTTATTTTTAACCTTGGTTTATCCATTACAAGATAATTTCGTTCGCAATGCCATCACTTCATAAAATACCTGCAATAATTACGCAAAAAATTGAATCAATGACGAATAAGTTAATTAAGTCTAATTTTGAACTGAAGCAATTTTCATCGGAGCCAAAATGCACAAACAAAAACTCGAAGTTCAGCTTATCAAAAGTTGCATTTAATTTATCGTTTTATAACCGATATGGTCTTTATACACACGATGTCATAAATTACGATCTTGCGATAGTTCGCGAAGCTCTGCTCCGAGTGCCAAAAGATATTCTCGATGAGCGAAGTTTTAGGTTAATATTTCTATTTAATTTTTTTGTTGCTCATCCTAATGAATTTATTTTTTAGAATTATAAGAGCGATAAATTTGGACCAGCTAAAAATCTATTTGCCAAAAAACGAATGGGTCACTTACGAACAAGATTTGGAGAACCGGTACCTTTCGCCTCATCTCGAAGACGTAATCGCGGAAAAAAAAGAGATCATGGAATTCGGATGCGCAAATTACAGCACCAGCGATTGGCCCTCGAATGAGTATAGATAGCAAAACTCCATTAAAATTATATCTTAAATTTTTTCATCAAAATATATTTCAACTTCAGTTGTAATTAAAATTTAATAATTTCAATGTTTAATTAGCAATCGTGAAGTTTTAAATACTTTCCCTCTCTAATTTCTCTACTCGTATTTCGTTTTTAATTAATCCAACACGTCTTATTATCGCATCGATACCACGGCTAATTAACGATCAATTATATCACGTTCGCCCTATCGAGCACCATTACCTACCAGAGAAGTTTCCAATTATTGCAAAGAACGAGACATGGCTTCGAACTGCGAAATGCAAGGCTTCTCTCGTAGCTTCGAACGTGTCTGATTCCTGCGGGAGAGGGCGAGCTCCGCTTCCTGTGTTAGGGTAAACAGACCGATGGCTGCTTACTGTGGCTCGATCTCCGAAACGTCAAAAGCAGCACTTCGCACTTAAACTCGATAGCAGCTTGTTCACCACGAGAATAGCTATAGCGTTTCATTCAACACCCCATCACGAAAACCCATTAAAATGTGAAGTGTATCTGAAATATTTTACCACGAAGTTGAACTATTTATTAATCTAGGAACGTTAGAGAATGTTGAGTACCTGTTCGGTTATTTTAAAAGCAACTGTTAGTTTCAGTTATTTTCGTAGCTTCAATCATTTAGTTTGAAAATATAAAAAATCGGTTGTAGATAAAATTTACGACTCGCGTTTGGTGATACGTAAACGCCATAAAATTTATCTGAATTAGAAAAAGTGTGTGATAAATATTTTTGAATTGCACATTTCAATATATTCCGTAAAAATATATAAGTATATTATTTTTTAAAAAATTCATTTTTACATACAAATCGCGTTGCACTCACGCTTTTGGGCCAATTTTCAAATTCACCGAGGAATTTCCACAGTGTTAATATGACGATGAGAATCGATCGAAATTCAAGGATTTGCCAGCTCTTGCCGAGTTACTCGCGGCTACAAGATGCACTTTACGTTTTAACGTTACGCGATCGGTGTGTACCACCCTTAGAACGAGATCGCGTGCTCGGAGAATCGCTGGAGAGGCTTTAACCAAGTTCGGAGTTAATCGCGGTAACGCTCACGGCTACCTCCGGCTTTACGAGATAAAGGCGAGAGAGCCGTAAAAAAGTTCCGGACAGTGGGCTCCTTCTCTCTCTCTCTCTCTCTCTCTCTCTCTCGCCGCTCTTATCGAAAGTTGGCCCGATACTTTTCCGCGCTGCTGCTGCTACCACTTCGCTCTCTTTTTTTCCGCGACTCCGCCATTCGCTTAATTTTTTATTACCGGCACTTTAGGTACTCCAGCACTCTCCAGCCTCCTAATACGAGTCCTCCAGTCTCGAATTTTTTCGATCGAGGAGAATAGACTGAAAATCTGTTGCTAATTTTATGTCGCTAACCGCTTGTGTCTGTAGCTGTTAATTACGTTTAGTAACACTAGAGAGGCTAGTCATACGAAATGAGTTACATATGTGATACGAATTTGAGAATTAAACGGATGATTTATTGCTGTGCGCTTCTATCAGTAGTAAAGAAATTAATTGCACTATAGAATTCACCTTTAAAGGTGTTAACTATTGATAGATACTGTTCCATTAATGGAGCTAATTACGCGCGCGAGTTTGACAATTATTATTAATACTACCGCTCTCACGAAGCGATTGTGTAATTTGACCGTGTGAAGTATTCAAACGTTGTATCGCGGTGCTCTTTCATTTCGTGTTTACAGTGATAGAATATTACTCTTGTAATTCATTGTTCGACAGCGTTTTCATCGGTAAGCGAACACACGACGGAAACTGAACCTCGTTACGTGCATTTGGTCTTGTGTATTTAGCGAGGTATGGATTTTAGCGAGTAACTCGTAGCGTTTTATGGTTAAAGCCAAGTGTGTAACGCTTCAAAAGAGTTTTTTTTTGGTGTACGGTGAGAGCTCTCGTTCACGAGCTGTAGTACTACTACTTAGTCGAGTGGGATTATAACTATCATAAGTAATTTTCCAAGAAGCCCGTAATTTCACTTAAAGCTATGAGTATGTGAATATACGATCTACAGAAAGAGTAAATTTTATGTTAAAAGTTACTCGACGGAATGAATACGTGAAACCATTTCGAGAACACATTGAATTTCGCTGAACTGAATTTTACCATTCCTTCCGAGCGATTTAAAAACTTTGTTATGAAAGGAAATCTATTATTTCGAATGAATGAATTTGTAATTGAAAAATCGATCGAGTATAGTCGATAGTTCCCCTGTATTCTGATTAATTAATTGTATAATGAGCAAGATATAAACAGTCTATTAACGAGTTTAGTAGTAAGCTCGATAATCTGATAAACCGAAATAACCATTGGTATTATCGTCATATTACCTAAACTATACACAGCGCGAAGTCATTTCACAATTAAACGCGAGATGCAACGCAGGGGTGTAAAACAGTTTCATGGATACACAGAGTCACGCTTGTGTGTACTTTGATTCCACTTCAACCGAGACCCGACTGTGGCTGCATGCGCGATGCTAATTTACCGTTTTAAGTTCGCTCCGAACAATTACTATCGGGGAAGATATACCGTTAAAGTTTGGAACGTTGGAGCCAAATTTACAATACCCAGAGTAACACACGCGCGATGTATGATTTCTCTATTCTATTTTTATTCGATGTTTATCTCAGAAACTACAATATTTCACTACGCTCGATTTTTGAAAGAATTTTTTCTGTAAACTTCATTCGTATTTTCTTCTTCTTCTTCGTGTTCGATCAAACATATGTCAGCCATAATTCTACCCCATCAAAATTATATCTTCGAGAGCGAGAAAAATAACACGTTCGATAAGCCCCTTGATCAGTCGAGCGACTGATAATTGGTGAAGGCGGTTCAATCCCCAGACGAACGAAGTTGGTATGGATGTTGAAGCTCGTTACCAACCAATACAGTGAGAGAATGCCGCATCCGGTTTAGGGCAAAGCTCGAGCTGAGTGCATACATTACCGCTATCCAAATAATTGCGATATCTGTTAAACTCACCTCGGTCGAGATAGAGACAAAGCCGGAGGGGGAGAGATAGAGAACCTCGTTGTTTGCGATGAGAAAATAATTTCCTGTTGTCGACTGACATTCGCTTCGAATAGCTCGGGATCATTGACGCGAAGAGCGGAAATTCGCGACACTCCGTGCTTAGAGTACTTTTCTGCGAAACGTCCAATCGGGAGGCTGCCTCCGTTAAAGATTTCATTTCCGCGTACATTGCCTCAATTTACATTTATATAGTCGAAGAATACGAAACTTCGATGTTGTTGTTCAACTTCTCTCAAAGCTATCAATGAACTTGTTTTGCTCCGGGTGGTAGTACGTCAACAAGATTTTTCACTCCGATTAGCGAATAAGGGAACCAAGTTTTCCTTAATTACTCAGTTTTTCTAGTGAAAAATAGACGTTCTATCGAACAGTCAAATTAAATATTTTTTTAATTAAAAAAGTTCTTAATTTTATTCTAACAGTATTCAAGTTAAAATTAAATGAACCCAATCGATTAGCACCTAATTAGATTTTATCAGAAGATTTATCAGTTCATATTAGCTTCCTCATAAAATTTCTAAAAGCCGAGGAAAAGCGAAAAAGAGATTTTTAAATAGCTTGAGTGTTCGGTTTTGATATTTGTAAAAAGAATGTATTTCAAAACTGTGTTTACCAAAAGATGTTTTATTCCAAATAAATTTTCACGGACCTCCGCGAGAAGAGAATAGAATTCTCCGGGGAGTTCCGCGAAAGATTGCGCGGAACGAGCGAGTGCGTCGTGCTGGCGCGGAGGATCGGAATATTTCGCGGTGGAGAGTCTCCCACGACCATTATACCCGCGCTCACACTATGGACATCCCAGTCCGAATGCGGTGTGTGTTTAGAGCCGAGCGTTGCCCGCGGAAAGCTATATCTTGTAATCCCGAACGATACCGTTTGTGCCGTGCCGAAGCCGCAGCTGCGTCATTGTCTCCTCCAGTCGTAAAGCGCGCGTTTCAGCCGGGCTCGTCCGAAAAGCAAGCCTCCCGTAGCCAGCCCGAGCTGATTACCGTCCACCTGCATGCATATCAAATCGATCGTTAAATCAGTAATATTTGCATATTCAGCCCGAGATGTTCAACTGGCCGCGCGCACCGTGTTCGCTATTTTATGGATAGCTCGTGCTTTGTATTGGAAACGCATGCGGCTTTTCGCAACAAAATGAGCTCCGGAGCCTCGATTATTGTTTTCTCCGAAATCTGTTGATAAATATTTCAATATTTGATCAATTTTACATTGATTCAATCGTTCGATTTGATATTCACGAATAAAATACTCGTGTAATTGGTTTATATAATAAAATAGTATTATATCGAAGATTCTTAAAAATTAATTCAGTCCTATCCCACAATTTCGAGCGATATAAAATCTTTTTCGTCCGCTATTACAGACCCGCGGTTCGTGTAATTACCTGCACCACGAGAACACGGTAGCTCGCGGTAACCGTGGCGGAGTTTGCTCATTTGAGAACGTTTAGTCGGTAACGAGTGCCGCGGATATACTACGGTTACTCGCACACTCATGTCCGCCCGAACACCGACGAGTACGGTTCGCGCGCTTTACACGAATGGGTTTGAATTTTTTTTCAGTTCTACCGCTTCCAATGCGACAGTATACAGCGCGCGTTAAGACGCTCGCGAGTTTGTATTTGCATATTCAGCAGCTGACGGTATACGCGGAACTTGAATTCGCTCTTCGTGGTCGCCGTTTCCTCGCGACGATAGCGGTGTATTCGCTCGAGAAAATTCGAGTGTCAACTGACGAATCGTTCATTTTTCTTGTTTTATTAGTATTTACTAGCGACATCTTCGTTGACTCGATATTCACCGAATTTGTTGAAAGTTTTTCCAAATTCTGATCAAGTTGTATAATAAATATGTACTACATTGGTTGATATTTTTCTAAAATACGAATTAAAAATTGGTTTCTTTTCTTCTTCCGAATCCTCTAGCAAATAACATTCGATTAAATTAGTTGTTTGAACTTCTCTCCGTGTGCACGATGCATAATTCCCAAGCCTTAATCCTGACAGGCTCGCGTTGAGTCTCGACGGATTAGCCGGGACCGGTGGCGTTATTAGCGGCAATTAAAATCGGCTCTTCTTCACCGGCTTCGTGGAGGATAACGATCGATCGAGCGGCGTTTGTCAGCCAGACGCGTGCTTTACGATCCAACTGGCGGCGTTACAAGTTCATAACTATTAAAGCTTGTATTAAGGTGACGGCAGGGTCGTTCGATCACGAGAGCGCGAACAGGATCGTTCGAGTTTTAACGACGAGACTACCCCCGCCAAAGGGGCGCGCGGGAGGGCGAGAAGATATTCCACCGAGCCCCGCTAATACCGATAATCGAACCTCAATTACACGACCGACGCGGAAACTTTCCTCATCCGGTTCAATTACCGGGGGAAGAACCTGTATCTTTTTTTCTCGTCAGATTCATCGTGCCCGACGACTCTATCGACCGCGCAAATTTTGTCATCGTTCATATTTTTTATATGTCGTTTTTTTTTTAATTTTCGATTCATCGGGGATAGTACGGGTACAACCTCGGGATGGAATAATTAGTTGTCGAAGTACGGAAAATCAATATCGGTTATATAGCTTATTTTCCTTGCGGATGTGCGCAGAAATTCGTTTCGTTCGAAAAATAAATAACCATACTTTATTCTCGTTATATTTTGATCTCGCGAATGAATAAATATTGTTATTCAGTTGGATTGTTGTTGTTTAGTAATAAGCGAGATGACGGACCTCAAGAGCAGCTCGGAAAATTCATCGGGGTTGTTTCTCTCGAGAGCGAAGCCGGTCGTGAAACCTCACGTCCGATGAGTGAAAGCAGATATATAAAGTCCCCTTGCCGCATCAACGAGAGGTCGAGTGGCGAGGCACGATTTTTCGCGAGTGGGGTCATCGACATTGTGAACGTGCGGATAAACGCGGTACAGCGAAAAAGAAAGGAAGTCTGTCTCTTTTGCTCTTCCAGAGATGTAACATTTTTATATTGAGGAGAAGGAGCGAGAGTCGAGCAAGATAGAAAGTGAGGAAGAAAAATTTCAAAAGAGCGAACCAGAGCGTGGATGTATGAAATTCTCTGAAGCCTCGAAAAAGAGAGAAAAGTGTAAGGTAAAAGGGGTTGGAAAAGGTGTGGAGGGAACGAAGAGAAGGAACAGGACTTGGAGGGGATATAAGACCTCGTAAGTGGACGAGTGGGGATTCGACTTTCTGGTTAACCTTGATTCTTTCGCTCTTTTTACCCCTCCCCCCTTCTTTTCCCCTCTCCCTCTCTCCCTCTTCCGTTTTCAACGAGAGTCCCGACTGTTGATTCTTTCCCGCCATTCGTGTTCTTTTCTCGAAACTCCAACGGCGACGGAGCTGGCTGACTCTCTCGTGGTTCCGACAACCGAGAAACTCGAATGAGCACAAAAGTCGAATCTGGACGGCCAGCTTTCAATTACCGCATTGATCGTTTTTTCTTCTCTTACTTTTCTTCGCCTCTCTCTCTCTCTCTCTCTCTCTTCTTTCTTCTTTTGCTTTTTCTCTTTCGTCACTCCTTTCATCTCCGAAAGACTCGATCGGTTTGAAAAACAGCTCACATCGGTTTAACTTCGCCTTCTTGGACATCTCGCCCTCGGTGAATCTGAAGAGAGCAATTTCTCTCTTGAACGAATCGCTGTTAATCGACACCTCCCTCGCCATCTCTAATTAGCAGCTTGTCGCATCAGAAGCAATGGCGCCGTTCTCAATTTAACTTCTAAGCGTTTTCTTAACCCTCTGAAGATTGAATACTCCCATTTTGCGCTAGAGAAATTGGAATTTATTGAATCTGTGTGTCGGTGGAATTATGAAGATTCTTAAAACAAAATTCTCTTAAAAATGAGAATATTCTAACTAATTTTTAACAAATATTTACGGATTATTAAATTTTACACAGATTTTTGTCATCACAGATGATAAATGTGAATTTCAAATCTCTGTTTTAATCTGATGATTTATTTAACGGAATTAAACAAAAAATGCAAATAGCAACAAAACTACCAGTATAGTGTGAATTATGATTTTGTTCGGTTTATCGACGCGTGTTCGCACAGCGCGATGATATTTAAATGATGCTGTTTTTCGTTTCTCTGTAATCAATTTCCCTTCAGTCGGAACATACCCGTTTTATTGAACGATGCCAAGTCAACACTTTGATTTTTTTCGCTGTCAAATTACATTTCGCGGACAACTGTTGGACACAAATCGTGTGAAACAAGCCTTTGAATCGAACCGATTGCATTCTATTTTTTTTTTAGTTTCCTTCACGTGTGTCGACAGGTACACACAGATTTAGACTATCCGTGAAACGACTGGCGTCACGTTTTTACGGATAATGCAGTTAACGAAATTCTTTTACCCATCGTGCAAATACCTTCAATTCGTGGAAACCCCGGAGCGTCGTGCGTTTTCTATCGATTTTGTGCCTCAAAATTCGATCCTACTTTTCGCGAAGTAATTGACGTTGTTACTCCGGATGGGTTTTTCATCCATTCAGTCTGAGACTGTCAATCTTGAAAGTTCGTTCTAACAAAACTAAAGAATTTGATCGTTTATAGATGAATTGTGATAATTCGAAGGCACAACTTCAATGGAAGAGAACTAAAAATTTGTCGAAAAAGGAAATTCTAATCCGCACCATTTTTGAAGACAAAATTATGAACATACACTTTGAATTCAAACTCGAGAAGAAACAATGAAAAATATATGGATGAATATAGAACTTCATGTGATAATTAATTCAAGGCAGGAATAACCAATAACCGAGCAAATAATCCTCTCAATCCAACCGCAACACTCTGAAATTTTATCGGCCGATTTTCAATTACCGCAGCTCCGTGTCGCGATTGGTAGTTCCCTATCCCATTTTCTCGCTCACGAGGCTCGGGGACAAATAACGGATCGTCCGGCCAAAAAATCGCCACCGTGGGTACGTTGATACGATATATACAAACGGAAGAAAAAACGTGGAGGAGAGAAATGTGAAAAGGAAGAAGAGAGGAGAGAGGGAGAGAGTGGGTAGGTAAAAAAATATCACCAGAGGGATTTCAGCTCTGTACTCGCGGACGATTGTCGTCTGGCCAGTTTTCGACGGATGGATTGTGGCTCGGTGTACATAGGGTGTCTTGGAATTAGAGGGGTCGTAAAATTTCGAACTAAAATTTCATTTCCCGGGGTACTATACCCTTTTTTTTGAGTAATTCAAGTGTTTCGTTAGATAATCGGATACGAGTTTCAGTCATAATAAAAAACTCGTTTATTCAATCGAGCAATAAATAAGTTATATTCAATGAATAAATTTCACTAAATAAATTTAATTAGTGTACGCTACTATAATTATATAAAATCACGCCTCGGACTAAAAATCGTCTATGATCGGTCAACGAAAAACCCAAACAACTTGGGAGCCGTAAATCGTACGCGGAAACGAAAACGAAATTCCGTTTCGGATTTCGCAAACTATCGAATGACTTACGGTGATTTTCGGACACCCCGTAGGTATATGAATGTGTGTTCCGGCCGTTTTATCCCAACACACCTCGAGCGGCAGATTGGAATGGCGGTGAAAATCTCCCCGGCGGACTGAACACGTGAAATACAATGCAATCTCGCTCTGTTTGCGTGTGTCGGCTGTATTTTAACCCTCTGACCCCCTCCCAGTCCGGTTACAGGGGCAGTAAAGCCGCGTTGGCTCGTTTTCTTCGGTATGGCTGGCCAACGCCGAGGAAAGTAACGACCGTATATAAACAACAGAATAAACAGCCGAACGCCGAACCGGCTATGGATAAAGCCTCCCGTCCTACCGCAATTATAGATATATTCGATATAGAGCGCCGTTATAATACCGCGAGTGTACCCGTTAAAACTGGAATGTTATGTCCCGTGTAATGCTGGCTGGTACGCTAATAGCCCCGTGGGATCGAATATAATGTAGTTATTGGAATTTTATCGGCTCTCTCGATTTCACTGCGGATGCATCTTCGAAGTTGTACGTCGGTGGAATGAAATTGTCGGATTAACCAAAAATATGCTCGGAGAGCTTTCCACTGTGATAAAATACCATCGTTCATTTCGCGAATCATAAGTATCATGTGTTATAATTATTTTAATCGGAAGATTTGCATTTACTATTTGATAAGTAAATAAATTTATCGTTTATTACCAATTGAAATTTTGGTGATTTCGGAATAAATTTGTTGAGAGTAAATGTTATTTGGAACAAACAGTTTCTTGTAATATTGACTTTCATGGTGAAAATTGATAAGAACGGAGTTTACATTTTCCAAGCAAATATTGCGCGATTTATTTCACTCACTTCCGTATTTCCTCTGATGGATTCTAATTCGCGTGTAATTGCATTCACATCCTACGTCGGGTACGTTAAATGCGTTCAATTT
This sequence comes from Goniozus legneri, assembly GCA_003055095.1. Lineage (NCBI taxonomy): Eukaryota > Metazoa > Arthropoda > Insecta > Hymenoptera > Bethylidae > Goniozus > Goniozus legneri. The sequence continues at coordinate 12,437 of NCVS01002905.1, forward strand.
CTCCGTATTATTAACGTTTTAATTGCTCGTATGTCAATACCGCGTCTCGCAGTATATCATTAAAAATCTATACGCGTGATTAACGTGATTTCTGTAGTACATACATCGAATTCACGAGAAAATCTCGAGGACCTGTCGTAAAGTGAGAAAATTTTCAATCGAGAACATCTTTAGAAACTATGAATGGTATTGAATTTCTCAGATTTTAGCTAGGATTCAAATGGAAATTAAAGACAAAATTTACTGCAAAAAAATGAAGGAATACTTTTAAATATTGCAATTATTGCAATTATTAAAAATTCTAAATTAATTTTTTTGGGGTGAGATAGGTGGGATAATTCATATAAACATACCGCACTATACACGGAGAGAAAAAATCAGTAATGTTCACAATGCAACATAGTAACCATTACTACATTACATAGTAACGATGATTTTCACCCGGCAAAATTCATTTGACATATGTAAATACCACTATGTAAAATGGTAACGTCAACTATGTCAACATAGTAACGATTACTATCTTACACAGATGTCGTAGCGCGCATATATTTAATATTTATGTTTATTTTTTAATATTAAATAGCCGAGGCGCAGCCACGGCTATTCCGTTCAGCCCTCGAAATCATACTCGTCCGTGAATTGCCACTTTAGAGCCTAGTAACAAAAATATCTATTAGTGACGACTGCTATGTTACATGGTATTCAGTACCATTTCCTATAGTTTTCATTCCTATGCAGCATAGCAATATTTCCTATTTGCTTCATTAGGGTAGAGCGGGGCTAGTTGAGCAACTTTTCACTAAAACAGTTATAACTCATCAACGATGAGTCTTGATGGCTTTTTATTGGGCTTGTTGGATTACTCATTTATCCCTTTACAAAAGTTCTCGTAGTAACATTTTTCTGAAATATCAAATTC
>NCVS01002917.1:5782-31274 GCA_003055095.1 Goniozus legneri
CCCCCCATACTCGCGACTACTCCGAATTCGGCCGGCTCAGAAGTCGCCGCTGGATTAAACGATGAAACTTTCCTCCAACGTACTTCTTTTTTCCTCCGTTCTCCAGCGCGGAAGAAAGATCGCGCGTCGATAATTCGCGGTTTCGAAGTGCGAACGAGTTATACACGTACGTGCTTCTCGTTTCCTCGTCGAATTATTTTCTGCTAATAGAACTGGTGCAGAGTAGATTCTCGATCGGCGATAATTAAATTGGCTAATAGCGGCGTGCCCGAACGTACTACACATCCATATACATAAAATGGTTTCCGTTTAATTTCCGTCGGCTAACGCGACGAATTGCGTTTCGACCTCGCGACTGGGAAATTGGCCCGCACCGAGTCCCCCCCGTACTGAATGAGGAAAAAAAATTCAACAGCCCGTGAGCGCCGAGGGTGGGTATCGTCGTGACGCGAACGCCCTGCGTTAAGACAAATTGCGGGCGTTGTACTCGGGGAAAATTTTAAACCCCCCCGCCGGGCCATCTCTCGTGGCCACGGCACCGCTCGCGTTAAAACTCACTGACCCAATTACGCGGGCTTGGCTCGCGCTGCCCGCGCAAAAACGACGGATATTCGCGTATACGCGAGAATCTCGTTTCTTCCTAATTCCCGTTCCTTTATTTCTCTATTCTTTTTTTCTCGATTTCGCCCGCGTCCCTTCATTTTGCTCCACGCGAACTTTCGTCGAAAATTAATAACTCGACTCGATTACGGTCGAAACTGTACTGTACGTACGCGCGCGCGTGTTCCGTTTTATTTTTGTCTTGTTTTTCGTGAAATTTCTCCCTTTCGAGAGGCAAGAGTTTGAGATAGGGAGGGAATACGAATACGTTTGCGATACAAATCAGCCGGCGGAGAGCAGTGTATCACGGTGATTTATCGTGGCGCAGGGTGGACTTACGACGATCGCGGTCGCGTGCGTGACTCGCGAGTGGCGTACACGCATATCGTGAATTCGTCTACAGAGCGGACATAACGAGAAGAAAAAAATCGAGGAATTTCCTGTGGCCGTCGTTCGAGCTAAGGACAGTTTAGTTCTCCGAAGCGAGCCTCCGTCACGAGGTCACGTTGTATTAACCCTTTCGAGACTTCTGGTATCTACCACTAAATGTTACGTTGCTACTTATAAAATATTTTATAATTGTGTATAAATATTAAAAATATTAAACATTTCATGTAATGAAATAAAAAATCGTCTGGAAGGGGTAAGAGAGAAACGTGAAAAAGCGACATTTGAATATGCTATTCGAGAATTCATAAAAATACGAAGAAGCTCTATAAAAAGTGTCCAAGTTGGTGATAAATCGCGAGAGCAAGCGGCTTGTGCGTTAGTTTCGCTCTTCATCCTCTCCTCTAGCGAGAGGTTCTCGGGCAGAAGCGGCAGGCGTAACTAAACTCCACGTCGTGTATCCGAGCGTACATGCCCGCGAGCCAATCTCGTTCGTCGCGGAGTTGAAGCACCCATATCACTTCCTCGATCGAGCCAATTCATCGATCGCGTCGAAATTTCAATAAAACTTTCGGCAGCGCGTTGCAAATATTTCAAAGATTCTTCGCTCGTGCTAAATTTCATCGGAATGAAATTTCCCGTCGTTTTTTCTTTTTTTCTTTTTTTTTTTTTTAATTCGAACTCGAAAGAATTTTCATGCAGTAATGGCTCATTGATTAAAGAGAAAGAAAATTCATTTTACGACGCGCGGATTGAATGAAATATCGATTTGCGGCTCCGAACGGAGAAAGTTTACACCCAGAGTTGCGCATTGACTGGCGTCTTATACTTTTCGCGTTACGACGCTGGCCAAACGAACTAGGAACTTTTATAACGGCATCCCGAGTTATCCGCGAAAAGTTGGGCCGCGAGAGTGCGGGCTTCGTGGACGCGTTCCACGGGAGGCCGAGCGGGTAATAAATGCGCCTATTAGCCACAGCGTCAACGAGCTCCACTCAACGATTTTTCGTGCTCTCTACCGCAAGGGGAATTTATACCTCGCGGCGGCCATCCTTGAAGCCATATTCCCCGATAACGAGTCCCGTACGGCCGTTTAGTCATATTCCGGCTATTCGACGACATCCTCCAATTCGATTTTTCCTACGTATAACGATGTCCTCGTTGAATAAATTTAGCGAATGGCACTCCACACGCGATTTATCTATACGGCCGTGCGCGCATTTCGGTATTCTATACGAATGTCTCTACGAGTACAAGTCGAGAACGGTCCTTTTTCGTCTGGATACCTTGAGTGGCGTGTTTCAACGAGCGATATTAGGATTCATGAAGATCGCTGATCAATTGTAACTTGGCACAGTTGTAACTTCACTCACGAATTCCTTTTTTTGAATTGCTTATTTACGGTACATTTGAAAGTCCTGAAAAAATTCTGCAAATGTCCTGAAAATTTTATCAAAATTTTATTGTTCATTTACCGACCGATTAGTTATCATTACCGACTGTCATTATTAATCTGAATTTTGCCTAATTTTGCCCTAAACATGAAGTTGCTGCGAGTGTTGTTTCTGACGTCATTCAACAGCTGATAAAATTGCAATCTGAAAAGCGAAATCTATTCAGAACTCGCTTAGGAATACGCCTGTACCAATTGGGCCGGGAATTCTGGGAGACCCTGTACATTAGGGTGGGGCAAAAAGATTGAACAATTTTTTTTTCTTCTGGTACCTTGAAAATATTGTTCAAAGTGACCTAAAAATCATACTAGCGAAACATGAGATCTGAGAAACAATTTTAAGAGGTGCCGATTTGTGAGTTTCCATTTCCCATTTAATTAACACACGAACAATTTTTTTTAATTCAAAATGTTATTACTCGATGATGATTGCAAAAACCAGTACATATTTTTATTGGAAATTGAATGATCTACAAAAAAGGTCTTTTATGATTGAATCTTATGGTCTAAATCTGCTGGTTCAGATGTTAAATTGACGAGAAATTCAATTTTATTGTTAACTATATACAGCTTGTTAACTTTATAATAGCTTATAAAATGAAAAATATAACAGTTCGTAATCAGAAAACGAAGTTCGTAATCAGAACCGAGGATAACAATAATTATTATAATTGTTATTACCTGAACAATTAATATTGTTTGAAATATTTGAAGAAGAATTATTTTCTAATCCAAAATTCATTAGAACAGTTCTCTTAAATTCAAGGGTAGATTGAAGAGACTGTTCATGTGAGTGATTCTTGTACATTCTATGAGAAAATGTTCTACGGTCAGGGTGTTAGGGCATCATTCACGTTTCGGTGGATCTTTCTTGGTGAACAAGTGAGCATGAGTATAGTTGGTATGTCCGATTCAGAATTCGTTGATAACAGATTGTTCTCTTCTTCTCAAAGCTGTTGTAGGGCGATGTTGAAGGGTAAAGCTTCTCATTTTGTGAAATTTGGAAGATTAAACCATTGAAAGTTGCAATATTTATCGATTCCTCTCTTAAATTTCTCATCTCGTCGAGAGGCTTAGGTTCTGATGATGAGTTATTATAAAAGGAAGAAGTAGTAGCCAGCTTCGTTTCTATGTATATGCCCTTTCGTTCTCTTCGATACAATCAAATACAAAGTTGGATAAAAATCTCTATACTAGGTTTTCAATTGCTATTATTACAAAATTTTTGTTCAATCCATTTTGAAGAGCCGTTTTACGAATTTCGTTTGATGTTGTTTCGAGAATTTGACATTGACTACCGAGCGATCGATTGAATTTCATGTTGTCTCGCGGTGGTATAATCTCTATCGGATGCCTCGATTCGTACAATTTCCGGTGTTTTATCGTCCGCTTATACGTTATAGCCGACGCGATTACTATAAAGAGAATAGGTGTCGCGCGAAATGACGCTTCTAATTGGAATTTAAAATTTTCCGAAACCGGCTCGTTAAATTTTTCATGACTCTCTTCTCGGTCCTCGATACGTCGTGATTCATCGAACCGGGATTAACGAGCGGAAAACGACGGAAAGTGGCTCTTTGCTCTCTCGTAGAAGAGACAGACGGCGAGGGGATCATAGCGGGTCGAGTGGAATTGGTAGCGGCTGACCGGAAATTCAATCGGACGCGTTACGTGTGGTAAATCGATGTGGCGGCGCCTATCGCGTTCTAGATGAGGAGAAAAAGAAGCCGATCGGATCGGGATTCGAGAGCGGGCTAGACGGTTGCGCGGAACGCGCGGCAACACAACCCCGGCCGGCAGCTCCTTGACAAATGCCGACTTCCGACGTGACCTCGTTTCACGCGTGAAAACATCGCTCGCCCCGATACAAAGACGGGTAAAGAGCTCGGATCGCTTTAGCCGCTGCTTCGAATTTTAGAACGTCGAGGTTCATCGGCCGGGGTCATCGTTTACGCTTAGCAAACTCAATTATCTTACGTAAACTATATTGTAATTAAACCGACGATAATAGTTAACTATAATTAAACTGCTATCGAATATATTACACTTCTATTTTCGAAATCTTCGTGTTTTTCGTAACTGGCTATTTTAATTGTAAAAGTTGGCCGCTCCGGATTCGCCTTCATACGTTCGAAAATGTGCACCCGGGACTTTTATATTTGATATTTTTGCGCTTGTTAAATTATTACAGTCGCAACGCGATGGATATGGAGTAGGTTGGTAGTTGAGATCGCGGGGGTTGTTACGCTTTTGGCGAAATTGCGAACGGCGCTCGTTTCGCCGTACGAAAGGCAGCAATAATAAGCGCAATTCCAGCGACAAGTTTGTTTTCCTTTGCGGCACGTGGAGTGATTTACGTCGCGGCGTACCGTAATGGCACGGACCTCGCGTGCGAATTGCCGATACTTTCGTCGTTATACGTTCGTAATATATCCGCACCCTCGCTTTCCATTGTTCCCTTCTTGAAAGAAATTTCGCGAGCGAGATGAGAAATATACTCTCGAAATTCCCTTCTCCCGTTTCAATTATTTCGATAATCACCGGGATATACCGAGTTGTGTACATATACAATATATTTCCGTAGGGTCTCTGGAAATTCAAACTGGCGGGCGCAGGACGCGAGTTTCGGTTTTCAGGAGATTCGATATCCTCGGCTTCCCAGAGGTCAGGCGCTCGAATTTCTAATAGCCGCTCATAGACGTCTCCCGGGGTAGCGACATCTACCACAGTTTCGCCCTGTGCGCTTATTATCAAACGCGAGCGCGAGTCTGCAGATGGATGGAATTATGGCTGCATTGTCTCACCGACGATACCATTATACGAAAGGTTCCAATGGCTGCGTCTCCTCGTGCGGGAGAGCCAAGGATCGTGTCTTTCGCGCATTGTTATAATCGCGGAAGACACACGGGGATGTCTCTGCTCTCGACGTTACCGCGAGAGGGAGAAATCAACTTCGTGGATGGCTCGAACATTTCGTCCGACCTGTTCTCGGGTTATCCTTTGAAACCCTTTACTTATCGATGATGCCATCGCGAAACTACGAGTAGGAGTTCATTTTCGTTCGATTTAATTTTGTGTAGAACTTAAAAATTAATTTTGAATGTTCCGACTCTCTATCTTCGATAGATTTTAGAGAGTGAACTTTTGGAGGTTGGGAAGGAAGGTGCCTGAGGACACTACCACTATGCAAAAGAGCAGCTCGAGAAGTCGGGTGTACCTTTCGGAACTGTACCCAAAAATTTTTCTATCAAGATCTCACGTTGCTCGCGGATGTATATTGTCGGACATGAAACAGTTACCTAGTACGCCACAATTAGACACAATGGTACCTGTCAACCCAGCACGGTAATCAGTGCCCGCATAATGTTTCGCGTATTAGTAGCCGGTACGTCAAATGTATCGACAAATCGTTTGCGAGGTAGCCTTCGAACGATAACTATTATTACGCGACTATCCGTCTGAGGGTAGTGCGCGTTTTGTATTTACATACGACGATTGGGACGAATCCGCTCGGTGCTCGCTCTACTGCAAACAGCCACCAGCAAACGTCGGGCTATTAACTCTCGTTTCGTGGGGAGTTTCGGTCAAATATACAGGCCGATTTCGGTCGTTGAACTACGACACGCAAGCACGCAACTGTGAGCGTCGAGCAAACGTCATCGCGTACAATCGCAATCGTCGCTGCGATCAATTGAAAATTCAATTTCCCTGGCCGTGCGTAGGTATACGACGGGCGAATTATTAAACTAGACTCGCTACACTTGCGCCGTTTTGACATTTTTTGGAGAATTTCGCATAGAAGATAGACGGTAGACGAGGTTGATCGGACGGTGGCCCGGCACAGAGAAGAGCGCCGTTTGATTGTACCGATCGATAGGAGCGTCGAGATGAATTATCGATTCGTATGGACAGAGGGTTATATATACCTAGCCGAGATCGAGAATAATCGCCAAAGGGTCACTGTTTGGCCGTTAAAATATTCCCTGCGAGCCGTCCGGCAACTCCCTCCCTCCCTACTTCAATAATTGCTCGATCCTAGATAAACGCCTCGACCAGTCGATTTTGCCTATCCAATGGGCGGGTTTTTCGAGATTCCTTTGATTTCGTTCCATCTAAAAGCGTCCAATGTTCATAATGAATATACTGTACACAGATTATTCATGCAGGGTCTTTTAATTCGGGTCGTTCGGGTCGTGAAGTCGCGAGTTTCCTGCGTTCATAAATGAGCATTTCGTAGTGACTACGGCACTTTCTAAAATTTACAGTTTTATCGAAAATAGCGATTCGTGTTTTCTTATTTCTCTATTTTGATTAATTCGAACCAGACAGAAGTCAGTAAATTGCAGATTGCTCAGAATAGATCTATATGGGAATAAGTCTACAATGTGAACCTGATGTGAAAGTGAAGTCGATTTTGGAATCGCTACAATTCATATCGATTTAGCAAAGGATGTTTTATAGTATGTCCTTATTCATTTTTAAAACGGCGAGAGGTTTTTTACCAAGTGTATTCAAACAGAACATCAATTTAGTGGGTAAAAGTAGTGAGAGCATGACACTTTAAACAGGACAGATACAATTTCCGAAGAATATTAATAGTATGGGTATCAAAATTGTAATATACACTCAAAAAAATGAGGGGACACTTATCGATAATTCAAAAATTTGAATCTCTCTTTAATATAATCATATGTTCGATTCAATGTAACGATTTCTTGTTGAGATGTAATCGTTTAAAAATGACGAGTGTCGTTCAATTAAATGCTTTCAATATTTCCTCCAATTTAATTTAGTGGTATATTATATTGTAATTGTATAATTTATAGGTTAAATAAATAATGTTATCTATTTCTCTTTTTTATTTTGTTTTATTGAAGAATCCGCATGCAATTTTACTCCTCCGTGAGGAGTTTCCACTAAATGATAAGTTTTTAAGGCTTTGGAATTGACGAAGAATATTGCTTCGGTTTTATACTCCCCGCGTTCGTTTACGATCGTCGTGTCCTGTTTACCGCAAAAGCGCACTCTCGGTCGCCTCCAAATAGTCCAAATGGAGAGGCGCGCGGGGTGAAAGTACGGTGGGAGGAATAAAATAATGTTACTTCGCGATAAAAGTTGTCGAGGGGTTCGCGAAGATGAGTGCGAAAACGAAATAGACGTTCGCTCCGCTAACTAGCTTAATCGCTTCTCAATTAACTCGATTACGTCTCGAGAGGCCAGCTCTTACCTATTGGGGAGACACATCGCTGACGTCATCAGCGCCGTCCCAATTTCTCGCGTTTCATCGTTTTAAATTGAAACTCACCAGTAGTTGGAATTCGCTTTTGTTTCTCTTCTGAATCGAGTTTCGTGATTACGAACCGGTGTTACATTCTCCGCGAGATCTATCAATTCCCGTTGCAGAATTTATCGCCCACAGTTTTGACATTGCCGTCGGTAATTTTAGCGGCGTAGAGGGACATCTAGAAGATTCCTGTGGCGGGACAGACGCGTGTACACACTTTTCGAATTTCCCGCGTCAAATTGTGCGCGCGTTCGAACTCGCGAGTTGTCGCTTCCGTTCTTCACTCGATTATAGCTTAAAAAGTTGTAGAAAATAAATGGCAGAACGAGCAAAAGTGTCAAAATCATTTAAGGATCGCGAAACTTACGATAGAAGGAGAGTCAACGATGAAAATATTTTTACCCATCTGAAATTTTCTTGATACGCGGACACCTTATGGGAGGGGAAGGGGAAAAGTAGCGGAACTATATAGAAGAGGTAGGAAGAAGAAGAAGAAGAAGAAGAAGCGCACGCGGACTCAGAAATATTTCAAGTGACAGTTTTATCTTGCGAGAGGAAGCGTCGGTGTCGTTGGGGGGTGGGTCGAGGGCGGGGGTGCGAGTTTAGAAGGTTGAAAGTTATCGGAGTAATATAAAGGGACAGCGGCGAACGGAGAGGAGAAGTAACAAGGCATCAAGAATTTAAAGTGCCGTCGCGTGACGCGCGAGGATTCTATTTCCCGAACGCCTCTCGGCCCGTCGGACGTCGAATATCCCTACGCGAGCCTCTCGTACACTCGTCCAGCGTGCGGCTCCCGTAAAATTCAGCGGTATTTGGCCTACTTATACAGCTCTCCATTGTAAATTCTGCCGAAGTGGATGATTTATCTTTTCTATGGAAAATGCGAAAATTCGTATCTCGTGGGATTCGTTCCGAAGAAAAATGAGGAGAGATGCTCTCTAGAAGAATGCACAGATATCCTCGAATCCCAGACAAAGTCGTGAAAGTTTAATTTTTCAACGCGAAAAAATATTATATGTTTTCTCTTTAACTCGGAGTATTCCGTGTATAGTTGAATAATCAAACGAAAGCAAGATGTACCTAATCGTCTCTCGCGGCCCTTCTAAAAGCATCAAACCCAACAACCCCCTACGGGACAACCGAGCTTTGCAAATTTTAGCAGTAAAAGACGCTTCGGTTGCTTTCATTTTGGAAGCTCAACGACTTTTCTTTCCCGTCCGGACGCCTATATCCAGCGATATCGGCGAAACAAAGGCGGCCTTTACACGCGAGTTTCGGGGTGAAACGAGCACGGCTCGCGATTATTATCCGCCGCCTCGCTCGCTCCAACTTATTCCGCATTTCGTAGAACCAGTTGGAGAACATCTTCCCGGTACCGCCCTCGCTCTCGTCTCGCTCCACGAGAGCTAGAGAACGCGCGCGCGCGCGTGCAATAAGGGATTTCGTGTAAATGCAACTCGAGCGTGTCGAGATCGCAGCTTCCCTCGCGCGCGACCACCATAACCGCAAACTCTGTTGCCAGTTTATCGAATGAAAAACCTTCCCATTATATTCTTTTTTCGGATGCCGAACTTGTCGAACACACTGTCACGCTTTTTGAATGAAACAAGTCGATTCAATAGAATTTTGTGTTACAAGAGCGTGAAGTAACACTTTACGCACGGGAAGCGATCGGGTATCAAACTCGTTGGCTGACGAAGTTAACAAACAATTACTGTACGCTCGAATCACATACAACAGTTTATGCAATGATTGCATGTACAAAAAGAGCTTGGAGTGACACGTTTGCAAAATTATATAAAAATAGTCATCTTTCGGAAAATCGGTGTTCTGTAAAAACCAAGTTTTCTATTTTATGTTTTTTTTTCAATATGTGTCAAATAGATCTCTCGAACTCCAATATTTTATGGTGAATAAAACACGTTTAGTAAAATATGTCTGATATTCATTTAAATATGTACGTTCCATAATACAGTTAAGCTCCCTTCTTGCGTGCGGCACCCCTAACGGATTAGCTCATTGTTAGATACAATGTGAACGCAGAATAGAGGGAGTCAGATGGGACTGAATAAAGAGGTAGTCACGAAAAGAAGTTTTCGGAGCGTCTTTCCGATAAGAAAAAGCTTTAACTGCCCAATTAAACTAAAAACTAATTAAATTAAAAAAAGAAGTATGAAATACTTTCGACCGAATGCTGTGAATATAGTTAAAGATTAATAAATATAAATTTTTATATTGTTATCTCTGTTTTTTCAGTATTTCAAATAATGGTATTGTTTCTTATTTTATCAGAATGATAATTTATCATATGATAAATAAATGGATCAAGGTGATAATCAAGGTGATTCCATCGTTTAATCAATGTAAATTATAATTACTGTCGGAGAGATGACATTGATTTTCGCAATTAATTAAGCAGATTGTTAATATTTAGGTAGGGCGGAATATTGCCTGTAGCTCGCAACCCCGCGTTGATTTCATTTTGAAATAATTGGTAAATCGACACGATAATTTTACAATTTGCGAATCCGGCTGTGTATTTTCCACTCCATGTATTTACGCACGATTGATTAGGAACGTAAACGTAAAATTGGTAATCGGATATAAAGCGGAGTGAAATAATGTATTTCCCAAAATTTGTCGAATATAGTGCTCGAAACGATCATTAGATTGATTTAAGGTTCTATTTTTGTCACAGTTTGGAGTCGAGTGAAAGGAAATGGCGATAATTCAGAGCCATAGATGTCGTTTTCGTACCGCAAGTCGGTCGTCCTATCCGGAAAATGTATACCCGAATCGTGCTCTCTGCGCGGTCCCGCTACCTAACGTCGGCTGTTACAAACGATTTGCCGAATTTTTCCGTTTCGCGCGCGGCATTCGTTTGGCATTCGCGAACCCACAGGATGCATTCCTCTCTCTCTCTCTCTTCATCTCCCCGCGCACGCTCGATGTGCCAACAATCGATTATGGTCCATGCCCGACGTAATTGTTATGTAGCGATCGTAAAGACCGCGACATATGCGATTATTGCGGCCAAATCTATCTCTCGATCGATGCGATTTTTCAACATTTCAAGACAGTTTTACGATTATCGCGAAGAAAAATTGATATTCCTCTTTCTCTCTTTCGGGTCCACTTGCGCGACGCGAGCCGTCTTCGCGGCTCCAGAGGTGTACTCGCTCGATATTAACGACGATTCGACGATGGAAAAAGAAATACCTAGAATATGGATCGAGCAGCCGTCCGGAATAGGAAATTGCGGAGGGATTTTCAGGCGTGTAGCAATATCAGGACCGGTGAAGCACTCGACGACAAATTGCGAACGACGTCGACCATTACTCGGATCGTTCGTCATCAAAGACCCGAGTATACCGAACCCGCCTTTCTATATACATTATACTTACATTTCGTTTATTTTTATCCGCAATCAGGTGCAAATATAACGCGAATCCGAATGTAGATCGATTCTAGAACCGTATAATATCCCAAGATCGCGCTTCCTCCGGAATCAGGTTATATTCCTCGAAGCGAATTTTTAAAGCCCATTTTACTATTCCGTAAATCTTAGAACCCGAATGGAATTTCGCAAATCTGCTGGTGCGTTCGATTTTGCGCTGTGTCGTCAGGTGCCACGAGAAATATGGAAATTGTCGTTATTGGTTCAATTAGAGAAGCAAGATTGTACATTCCGGATGTAAGTGTTTACAAAGTGAAACTAAAAAATGCATTAGAGTGATTGATTTCCTCCTAAACTTTAACCAAATTATATTTAACTTATGTATATTAATGTGAATTAATTTTATACTCAATTTTTATATAATATTGTATAAATAAAAATATTTAGAAAAAAAATTATATACATTACGTAGCCAACGACGTTCCCTCGTGGACCTTCAAAATGAAATCCCAAATTTTCTCAAATTATATATATATGTATATAGAGGAGAGTACCAGATACGCCTGGTGCAAGAGGTGGACCAGAATTTATAGCGCGCGCGCGATTGCACGATAGGACCGAAGTGGGGGACGTTATCGAATAAATTGAAAATCGATATCGTTCGCGGCTCGTCCATATTCTCTGCCGGAGATATTTTGCAAATTTTCCAGTTATTTTCTCGTTATCTTTTTGCATCCTCGTGTATAGAAAGGCATTGTGCGGCAGCTCACGGGAGTCCAAATTGGCTACAAAAGATTCCTTGAAAAAAAAAAAAAACTGTTGATACCCAGAAGAGCACTGTCGTCGTACGGACTTCTTTGATATGCTAATGGACAAAATTCACCGACTCTTTTTTTCTCTCCCTTCGTTCTCGCGACTAGTACGCGTCTCCGAGACATTGTCCCGACTGGAATAATAGCATCGACGGTGGCGGAGAGCGAAAAATCGGCTCGCGAGCGTTCATCGCCTTCCGGACTAACGCATCGGAAGGTAGAGATCGGGTGTCGCCGCGGAAGCTCGCCGCGGAACGGAAACTCTCCTAGAGCGTAAGAATTTACGATCGCGCAATGGAAGAAGAGGGAAAGAGGATAGCCTGGTTTTCATGAAAATTGAGATAAGTTTACGTCGACTCTTCCAACTCGCCCCTCTCATTCGCGTTATTATCCTACTCTCGTATGGCGCAGCGTGGTCTTTCAGGAGTGTCGTAAGATTTTACCTCCTACTCGGCTTTTATACCTCGATACCTACTTTTACCCCCCTCTTTCGACTCTGGTTATACATATCCTCCCCGGTGGCAATCCACTATGATTTAACGTATGGTCGTTAGCGTCCGAACGATAATAAACATCAGTTGCCGATTTAATCATAAAGCGAGATCAGCATTCTATATATATTTTTTCTCATTTTTCCACTCGGCGTATAACCTTTTTGTCTCGACGATGTTTGACCTCGAATTCAAATCGAGACGGCTTATCGCGCTCTTCACGAGAACCCCTCTCTTCCATTAGCCTAATTTCCTCTGTAGAGGTTGTTTCGTCGGCAGACGACCCGCGTCTGCCGCTTTCGGGAGATTGCGAGCGCGAAGATCGAGTAACGCGTGTAAAATAAGAAAGGATAGCGATGATCGAGCACTTCCGTTTCGTAGAAAATCGTATCCCACTCGGTAAAGATAAAAATGGCGCGAAATCCGCATGTGGCTCGTTGCGATTTCTCTCTCTCTCTCTCTCTCTCTCTCTCTCTCTCTCTCTCTCTCTCTCTCTCTCTCTCTATTATTCTCGTGCGAGGAAATTGCAATTCGCATCGGGCGAGAATTATCTCGAGAGATGCGGATAAGAGAAGCCGATAAATCTCGATCCGTATTGCGATAATCGAAGTTGGGCGCGAGATGAAAGGGGGAATAAAAGGGGAATCTCAATTAGCGACTAATTGCCGAGGTTGCACGATAAGCCGTCTACTCGACCGATTCGTTATTTCGAGCGCTCATTATCGCGCTCGAAAGTATATCGTGATGTACCGCTGGACGTGGCGTATGCACCTTCTATGCATATACATGTATATTTGTGTATATATATACCTATGGCGAAAGAATCCAACTGTAATTAATTCCGGCATTATCTTTCTGTTTCAGGTGAGTGAACAAACGCCGTAGCAGAACGGATGAATTCCCAAGGATATCTCTCCTCCTATCTATCCGCCACGTCTCGCTCTCTCATTTCGAGCATTTCGTAGCGGAGCGGAGTGCTTATATAGCTATGTACACGCCAGTAGTACTCCCGGTAAGACGGACATTTATCATGAGAAAATGGCTCTCGCGTCTTGAATTTTAAATTACAAATCATCCGGGCTGACTCGCGCTTCGTTTTACGGCTGCTCGCCCGGGTTATACAAAATCGACCGATTAAAATCAACTGTGAATTACGTCGCGCTCGGTTAATTGTTATTACTCGAAACTGGTACGAGGAAAAGTGTATTATACGGTGTAGCAGTTTCGATTGTGAATTACGCGTCCGTGAAACGTTTCAATGGGAAAATGGAATACCGGGGTCGAAACGTTCGTATTCCGGTCACAGTCGGTTAGAATACCACCCCCGCATCCTCCTCGCTCCATCCCCCACAGCATCCCTCGTACGGTATACACGCACCGCAGTCGCAAACGGATTTCGCTAGCGTCTCCCAAGCGCGCCTGCGATTTGCATATTCGCGTTTGCCGTGCCTCGGCAACGAACCGCTCGTGGATGAATCGATCGATCAGTCAACTTCCCCCTTTTCTCCCTCCCTCGATCCTCCGCCTAATGACGTAATTTTATCAGCACTGAGCGAACAGCGTGTAAATGCAACCCCCTTGTACCATTTTCACGACAATGGGACCCAAAGCGTCGTGTGTAACGTGATATCGTCAAGCGGGTCCGCGATAATCGCCATACGAAGAGATTGTCAATCGACTCTCGTCTATTCCGTTATACCGATGAGCGCGTCTATCTGTGCTGTGTACCAACTGCACCGTTACCAATCTAATTCGCTACACTCGACAAAATCCGATAAATTCCGGAGGATTCTATTTTTGTTTTTTTTTTTATAACTTTACTCACAGCCGCATTAATTGCATGGTTATTAGCGATTTAAATGTACACAGAAAAAAAGGACCACTTGAATCAAGAAATATATACTTGATTCAAGAGAGTTATGCGGAAGAAAAAAAAATTCCGTCATCAAGAAAATAATTTCTCTTGTATATTAGTAGAAAATTAAATTCTTGAATTGAGAATTTTTTTTCTTGAATCAAGTATTGTCACACTTGAACTAAATCTATTTTGTTTTATCCTAAGATAATTATTTCTCAAATAAAAAAAATAGTTTAAAAATAATAATAATAAATAATAGTTTCTTGAATGAAGAATATATTGACTTATACAAGGGCACACGTTCTTGGATCAAGAAATTCACAACTATTGTTTTTAAAATTTATTTCTTCATTCAAGAAAGAAAAAAAGACTTGATATTGGAAAGTATATTTCTTCCGCATAACTTTCTTGATTCAAGTAATCCTTTTTTTCTGTGTACAGCAAACTACAAATTACAAATACACGAAATTAAACTACATTAATATACAAAAATAAGCTATAAATAATTCATTTGGTTAACGTTTATAAAAAATTTGGAGCATGTAGGTATGTGAGACCGGTTTAAAACTTAGTGAAAGAGCAAAATAAACGATTCGATTCTAAATTTTCACCTGATTAAAATCTGCTAACACAAAAACTTTGGTTTTTAATATTGATGACTTACTTTTTAGAGTCTTTTATCGGATTCATACTAACAATAATAAAAGACTTACATTGATTTTTTCAATATTTAATGAAACTGTACTCTTAACAAGAATATTATCTCAAGAATAGACTAAATCGTGTTGTTCATTCTTACATATTCAAGATGAGTGTGCAAATTGTAAATCCAGCTCCGGTTCCACTGGAAGATTCTATCTGTCTCTTTTTCATCGATGCCCGCGATCTTGGTTGTTTGCTCAATGCAAGTTATATTAAACGCAAATACAAATATAATTACTCCGAGAGTGAATATAATTACGCGCTATAGACAACCGACGCGATATATCTCGTGAAAATGTTTTTCAGGGTACGAGAGAGCTCGCGCGATATTACAAACGAACGGAATAACAAACGCCGAGTGTTTTTGCTTGAAGCAAAAAAAACCAATTTCGCTGGATCCGAAAAATTCGAACGGGAAATGGGCGAGCGAAAAGAAGAGCGAGGGGGAAAAATTCAATCGAGCAGTACACCGATAATTACTAACGTACCTAGGCGCCTGGAAAACCCTCCACGCGGCATCGAAAACTCCCAACATTTGCCAACCTCGCGTAATTGTAAAGCGCTGTAACGGCTACGCGCGTTTTCACTTTCTACGCTACTGGACAATTTTATCTCGGCGTTGCGTGCGCCGAGCGTTCGCTCGGGAGAAAGTACGAGGAGGCCTCCTGCGCGCGCGGTCCGGTTTATCGCGATCTAGCGCGCGTGCCCTGTCTAGATTCCAGCTCGATCCCCCCTCCCGCTATATCCATGCTACAGCTTAATCGTCTCCAAATTACGCTAACGTCTGTCATTTTAATAATCGACGATTCGAGCCGGCTCTCGATCGTTCAATAGCTCATAATCGGCCGTCGGGAGTGGTTAGGCGCTCGAGAAAAATTCCTATTTACTCATCTCCGAAAGAGAGATACCGTATTTCGAGTCCAATCGAAACTCTGTGTCCCCCTTGTTGTTCTATAAATACACAATCAGCGATCTTTTATTGGCGTTTCCGCTTCGGATAAAAAAAAAGTCGAAAATACTCACCAAAAGTGGAAATGCATTTCGGAAGGCTACTCATTTTTTTAAAAATCAATTTCGCGTATGCGTATCCGCCTGCACGCGCGAGTGTGTGTGTGTGTGTGTGTGTGTAGGTAAAAACGCGGGACGAAAATTAATTGAAGTCATTCCGGTGTCGTTATCTCGCGGTAAGCGTCCCGTTCGCGAGCTCGTTCGCGCAGCCGCGTTTTAGATCGCTGAGACGTTGGACACATTTTTATTCCTACCCTTTCCCCCCTTCGCCACCGTCTCTCGCGCTTCGTCCACTCTGTGACATTTGAACGTGGATTAATGACCCATCTGTGGCAGAGAAGCCGGTCATTAATTTTATTCAGCTATCGAGGTAATAAGACAAAAATAAAAGCTCTCGGTTCTATATACACCCCGGTGGATCGCAATTAAAAGAGCTCGAAGGCACTTACCGTGTTCGCCTCTCGAGCGCTGTCATTTTCGCTCTTTTTTTTCGCCTAACGGGACAGGACGACGACGAATCCGCAATTCAGGTTTCCGATGTTTCCACTTCTTTCCTTATTTCTTTTTGCGTATCTCGTTACACGAGTCGCCAATCGAGCTCGTTAATAACCCTCGACGAGGAATACTCGAACGTACGTGTATCGAGCGACGCGCGACAAGGAGTACAAAGCGCGAGTATAGTCGCCCGTACGAATTTTTCCTATCCCCAAGCTCCTCGCCGCGAAGACGTCGATTCGCGGAGGCGTCCGATGAATTCCACTTACAACTGGCTACTCGTCATCGATAATTACCCTCACGTGCGATCGGCTTTCGAGTTTGGTATAGACGAACTAGGGGGGAGTGGCTTCGAATCTAGTAGCGGGATTATAAATCCAATTGAGCCGGGGTCGGAAAGTTAGCGCACGAGTCTCTCTCGGTTTACGCGAAAGGAGCCAGTATAGCCGGGGGATTTCAATCTCGACCTCCGCGATATAGAACTTTGCGAATAAGTACCGCTCTCGTGTATAAAATACCGGCTCTGTGTAACGAAAATATTTACCGTAATATCCACTAGCTCGTTAAGCCGAGAAGGCGAGTTCGAAGCGTGGCATTCGGCGAAGAGTTTTTCGCGAGAGGCCGCGTATCGCATCGGCCGCTTTTATATTGATACAAGACTTCCATTTCCTGCGGAATTCTATAAAGACTATTAATCGATTCGCGAATTTTTCGATCGACATCTCGATCGAATTAGGAATGGAAATAAAATGTTTCTCCTGGTCCAGGCCTGCCAAGAGCAAAAGATCAATTAAAGAAATTTACATTGAGAACCAGATAGTTTTCTAGTAAAACTAACAAACAAACTATAACAAGAATGAATAACAAGGTCATTGACACTTGATTAAGATAACAGGAAATAACAAGCGGCAGCAACAAGAATAGTATATGTATATGACAGTAAAGATGAAGTGCTATTGACCTAGGAATATAAGACCTGGATTAGGATAAATTTTTTAGCTACCAGCCTATAATCAGATCTCAGATTTAGGATAAAATCAATTCAACAGAACTTCTGATCTGTTTATACTGATCACTAAAGTGAGTTATTTTGAGTTGAGATATTCGATCGATAATTAGGTTCTTCGGGTCGATAAAATAACGGCAACAAAAAAAAAAAACATCTACGCTCTGCTGCAGTACGAAAATGCGTTGATATGTTTCAGGAGATACGGCTAGCGATACCTATATCGAGAGGAAAAGTTATGAAGCTCGCGAGAGTACATTTTGCAATTTCTCAAGCAACCGCTCGGCCGAGAACTTTCACCCGCGCGTTGCACCCGACGTCTTCGAAATTAATGCCGAATTACGAACAGTGCGCGCGCTCTCGAGTTCATAATAGCGAAAGAGCGTATAGGGCGCGCGGCGTGGGCCGGTGGCGAGAGGCGCGAGGGACGCGGTAACGAATTATACGCGAGGCCGGCTCGATTAAGTGGAACAAAGTGGGTTAACGCCGTCTTAATTAACCAACGCGAAAATCGGAATCGTCCGTTGGGTACGTACGGCTCGCGCGTATATATATCGATCAAAAGTATACAAAATAAATAAAACAGAATAACAGTGGGAGGAACAAAAACAGCCGGAATATAAAACGAGTTTGGCGAAATTGGCTTTATTTTCGTTTCCTATATGTACGTTTAAATTTGCATCGTTTACGCGCGCGCACGAGCCTCTTTAAAATCGTTCGAGTTCTCGCCACCCGTTTATGTATGCTTTTACGTGGAAATCGCGGTGTGAGTGTACGTTTGTGAGAAATTTCTGTCCCACCGTGAAACCGAATTTCGAGCGCTCGCTTGCATTACGGATGCAAGTCGGGAGAGTGTACCGCGTGGCGGGTGGTGGCGGTGGGGGGGGGGGGCGAATCGAGCCGCTCTCGAAATCAGCTCCGCTGCTGCATCCCTCCCGTACGTACGAATTTCAAACTTGGGCGGATTTCGTCGAAGCGAGACGCGCACGCGAACAGAGCTACTTGTGAGCTCTCTCAGCGAAACGATGAAACGAACAAAAATCTGAGGAAATTTGGAAATCGAAAAAATCACTGCGATAGTAAGATTTTGGGCTTCGTTATCGTTCCCGTCTCCATTTTTTGCTCGAAAAATGTTCATCTGCTGTAGGAGCCTCGGTAAATATGATTAGCGAACCGCAAGTTTGCCACGAAAGCCAATATTTACAGGTTAGCGAAGCGACCGTTTCCCGTTGAAGCAATTCCATCTGAACAAAACAAATATTACTTTGTTTCCCCTCATCCTCTCTTTTTTTATTGTTCCTATACGTTCTCCTCGATACGTACACTTCCATTTCACAGAAGCTGCACTCCGCGAGTGCGTCAGTACTTCTCGGAAAGTAAAAAACTTTATACCGGATTAAGGCTCGTACTCGTGCACGGCGTGGTCTAGTATGAATCAGCCTTTAATTGTATTCGTGTAAGAGTGCCTTGTCATAATGTTATTTCGCGTTTACGTCGATGAGCGGTGCGATGAGTTCCGCTAATCGATTCCGAGCGAGAATGTTTCTAAACGAAATAGGCAAACGTACTAGTCGAACACGAAAAGAGAAATATTCGATTCGATCGATTTTCGATACGATACTAACGAAACAGAAGATTTAAGAAGAAGGAGAGAAAGAGGAAAAGGGGTGAACAAAAGTGCAAGGTAAATAATGTAAAGGCAAACCGGTATATGGATAGGAGAATCGACGCGGAGGAAAGAGAACGATCGTTGAGAATTTCACACTGCCGGTCTAATTGGCGGGTTGCGCGCACGGTAATGAGGTGGGCTAATGCATTGTTCGGTGTATACATACATATAGTATACCGAGCTGTTGTCGTACGACACCAGCGAGCATAAATGTGAATGTACGACACGATCGTCGCAATGCCGCGATCCTCCTTTTCTCTACACTCTTTCGCGACTCTGAAAGTTAAAAGCGGCGAACAAAGAAAATAGTCGAATGAAGGTGCAAGGGTTGTTAAACAAAATGTAGCGAAATAGCGTTAAATGAAAGTTGGAATAAGAAGGGGTGGGTAATTTCATAGGGCGAGGGCGGAAAGAGGAAGAACGATAAGTCGAGATAAAAATGCATGAAATTCGAATCCCGAAATTGATACAAAGGACTCTGGTGAAAAATTAATAGGGAAATCCAAAATTAAACCGATAAGAGCCAAGAGTGGATAATCGTGAATTAACGAGAATGGAATATCGTTCTCGCGAAAACAATAAGAGAAGTGCAGAAGTCGAGATTTAATTGGGTAATCGCGATTATCGTGTAAAGAGAGAATAAGAGATAATCAACACGCGAGAGATCGTTTTCTCGTTCGCGAAATTTCCTATTAGATCTCTAATGTGAAAATCTCATTATGTCAAGAACCCTCGCGCTGTACGTACTTTTATTATAATAGAAAAATCTTTCATTATAAAAAGAAGAAAACGTTTCTCCTGATTCCCTTTACAACGAACTCGAAAGAATACGAGATTGAGACACCGAATGGTAGGTATCCTTCGCCGAGTCGAGAACGGTACGATTGAGAAACTGAAGTAGAAATAGATAGCGCGAGATAAGAGTTCCCGATAGAAGCTCTATACTTGCAAATCAAACGAGGCCAGTGAGTGATTTGCGAACGCGACAGAAGCAAGGAATTTTCGGCTGTGGAAAATAGAAACGAACACTCTGCAAATAAAGTGCGACGAACGTTTTGTAGAGAGATCCCGAGTTAGAATTTTAATTCTCATTTGAACCATCAAGTCCCGTCATTGTGTCTGAATTATCCCTTAAGGCATTAATACTGAACAGCTGCTCAAAAAAAAAGTTTCTTTTTTAGAATATTATTTTCCACATTATGATACTCCTTGGGAGATCTTACAAATTCTAATAATGCTTTTCGTACTATAAATTGTAGCCTGTTGTCTATTGACGAGGACTAACGAAGACTTGTAAAACTAAACTAGTGTTTTTTTTTAATGAAAAATCAAAGAAAAGTGCGACTTCAGCGGGTTTTAGTTTATATTAAAGATTTGACTCGGAAAACGTTTTGTAGAGAGATTACAAAAAATATCCTAGGCTCGAATGGTTATACAGGGAAGAAGAGAGGAAAATAAAGAAAAGATCGCAATATAAATCGGACTCCGTTCCCTTTCCGAGTCGAAGAGAGCGAAATCCGCATTCGCGTTCGCAGCTCGGCGTTTGTTTCGACACTGCCGATAACGAGGGTAGGCGTGAAAGGACAACGCGAGAGATACGAGTAATAGTAGGACGTGGTGACGAAGGGGGCTTCGATCCCGCGCTATAAATCATCGAATTCGGCGGACAACTCGGCGGGAAAGTACGTTTTATCAACGGCGCCCACTCGTCCGCCCATTATTCCCGTTGTATCGTCACAAACTGAATTACCTTCTTCGAAAGTGAGTAATCAATTTCTAATCTCCGCCTTATCTCGCGATCAATTAGTTTTCCGTGATTTATCGGCAGTCTCGTAGTTCGTTCGTGTACATCGGCTCGCAGCCGTAGCTTTCGGCCGCGCGGCGTGACGCGACATCCGTAACTAGGGACACGTACGCGTATTGTTCCGACTCGCGATTTATGCGATTCTCGTGATTACTCGTCCTCCCGCGTAGCCGGCATCGAATCTATTAGCCGAACGGGGACAGATAAACCCACACCCATCGCGAAATCGCCCTTCGAATACGTATTCGCGCGAGCCTTCTCGGATCGGTCTCTTCGATATAAAAACCAAATTTGACCCTCTTCCCCCGTCGTAAAGTATGAATTTTATAGCCGGTATAAAAAAAACAGAAAGGGAGAGAGAGAGAGAAAGAGAAAATCCAGATGAAATTCGAACAAGTCAAACGATTCGCTCGAAAAATATCGAGTCTCCGATCTCGGACGAACGACGTCAAACCGGTCGGCAGTTTTGCAGAATCGTTGAGAAATAGCGTAACGTCGTGGTCGGCATTCGAGCGGGCGACGAGTGCGACGAGGGGGTCAGGGGTGCTAAATTGGTAGAAATCTCAAAAGAAAGTTACGACTGGAAGTAGACGGACGGGCTATCGGCGACTTCTTATGGCACACACGCGCACGCGGGAATCGATATCGCACGCCATCGGTATACTCTATATATCAAGGTATAACCTAGTCGATCATAACGCTCGCGGGTCTAACGCCCCGAGCGTTTCGGCTTTTGCTGATCGAGCTCCTGCCGCATCGCTCGCTCTGTAAACTGACCGCTCTCTACCGCAAATCCATAGCGCGCGCAAAAATGACGGGAACGCCGTTAATAGACGCGAGATAAAACCAGACCGCGATCCATCTTCTTGCCCCGTGCTCAATCGACCGCTCCTTTTTTTTTCTCCCTCTCGGTCGTTCCGTCAAGGAAAGTCGACGTAACACACGATCTCGTTAATTACCACCGCGATTTCCAGACACGATATCTTCGGTGAAATCAATACGAGTATGTACATCTTTGAACGGAGACGAATTCGTTCGCGTTGTTTGTCTTCCGCGGGTGTCGCTAACTATGTAAATTGCACGGTCAATATCCTTTCTGCGTACTCTCGATTCGTTAACCTCCACGCGCTCGAGATTTCAGTAGAGCGTTAATTAATCGTTACTTGTCGAGTGGCAATTTCAATTACAGGCACTTTTGACGATCGTGAAAAGAATCGTTCATTGGCATCGAAGCGCAGAATTATTCCTTCGCTAAAAATTCGTGTAGCAACAGATAAGAGAGTCGTTGACGCATCTACTCGCATGTACAGATGTTTGATACAGTATCGACAATAGAATATATTTTTAAAGAAGATATCGACAAATTCTATCGATATTTTTGTTAATAACGATGCATGACAGCTAATATCGAACCATTTAATATTTTTACCATATGAATTTAAATATGTATTATGAATTTTGAATATTCCTAAGAGTAATATGGTTTAAGCATGTTTTAATGTTCATCCTTTTACAAGTGTGTCTTTGAATAATGAAATTATCATAATAATAGAGATGCTGATTTGTCTAGAAATTAATAACAAAAAATACGTTGTTTCATTGCTCTTAAGTATGATTATTTCAATTCGCATTATTTTGTTAACTAATTTACCTCATTTCTAAGATATTTATCTTTATTGAGAAACTCATACACTCAGCAAAAAGATTAAGAGAGCAGAATTTTTTTTTTCATTTTCCCTATAATTTATTGATGTTTAGAGAGGGAAAATGTGCTCCATTCATTTTCTACGAAAGTTTGACGTTTCCGGAATGAAAAATAGTTTGACCGATTGACTTGGAAGTTCACACGTTCTTTGATCATGTATCGAGCTCATAATAAACTTAAAAACATACGTGGCTTTCACAAAATTTTCAAAGTTACAGCCAATTTTCGAAAATATGGAAAGACGTCTTTTTTCATACTTTTTCAAACTCATATTTGGCGTAGAAAAAATTTTCCCGTTTTCAAAACCCATATTCCGTTTATTTTACGATAAGTGGTTGCGGAAATATCGCCGTTTAAAAGAAAAAGTCAACTTTTCATTCAACAGGGGGTATCTCAGCGAAAAACGAACATACAGATCTGAAAAAAACAAATTGGAGCTGAAGAATCAGGCTATACAACCCTACTATTTGTGTAGTTCAGAAAATTTCTTCTGTGTTCGTAAACTTTTGAAAAAACGAAAGAATTTTCGAAATTTATATTGTGCTTTTTTTTTGAATAATTGTACGAAGGAGGATGCTTCGAAAAACATTTCAAGATGAATTCTGAAACTAGAAATTTCAGGTTTTAAAATGCTTTTCTTAGCAGCTTGATCCAATAACTTTCAGCAAAGTTACAGCCTGTTGAAAAACACTTGAAAATTTGAGAAATTCTTCTGCTCCCTTAATTTTTTTTGCTAAGTGTAGTTTGATAAACTACCACAAATATATTCATAATTAAAATTAAATAATTCAAACTTCTTATTATAATAAAAACTTAAAAAATTTCTGATTTTTATGCGTATAAAAAGAAGTGTCGATATTCCAAATATCGATATCAACTCGATCGATACTTTGTAGAGTATCGGGCATCCCTAATCGAGGCGAATTTAAACGCGCCGATCGACAAAGGAGGGCTCGTTAACTCGAAATGTTTATTACGAAAACGTATTACACGGGACGGCAATATCCGACGATAAAACGAGCCACTTGGCGACGTCGAGCCCAACCGACCGAAAATTCCCGCGAAAGACTGACGTCGCGTGCCGGGAACTCACGAATTGTGAGATCGGCAAATGGCGACGACGACGTGCGTGACTCGTCGTCGTTCGTTAGCGAGCCGCTCTTGCCCGACATAGAAACGGAGTTGCGTAACGGGAAAATATTCACCGAGCGCGCCTATATCACGGATATCGGCAAACGCTAATTACTATAATTATCAATTATTATCCAACTATTCATAACGAGAATTCATACTTTTTCTCTCTCCTTTTGCTACCGGCCGATTCGATTATACATTCGCCATAGAAATAGCGCGGGCTGGAGATTCAATAACGAGAGCGATATTTTTTGAAAAATTTTCGATGCTCAGCGTTTGTTATAGAGAATTACCGGGTTTCGCAAATCGAATTTAGTTATTTGAAATGCGGTTCGGCGAATTTTCCGCGAAAAATTGGATTTTTCCACTTATCAATGTTTTTTTTCTCACGTCTGGGTTTTTATCGTGTTATGTTGTTTAAAGTTGTCATGCGCGCTCGCGCTCTCTTATAATCGAGTTTCGATATATGAGTACGCGTACCGCGAAAACGCTTGTGTGCGATTTCCCAAACATTAATCGTCCGCACGCGCGCGCGTCAAGCGGAATTTCGGCCGTAAATTATATTACACGTAGGAAGGCAATCACGCAGCCGATTGTTATTCGTTGCTCGGCCGTGAGCGCGTTACCGAGTGCGAAACGTCGCCCTGTACCGACCCCGTGGAAAATATCCCTCTAGCACGAGGAAAATGAAAATTCATTGCTTCGTTATCGAGGAGCCGCGCGAACAAACGATATTTTTCGCTTCTCGTTGTTAATCGATCAATCTCGGTTCGTTCGAAATTCATCTGGCATTTAAACATATTCGAAGCGAGCCCTCGTGTGTTCCGTAAACAAGAAAAATTTCGCTACCCGAAATAGAGAGGGAGATAGAGAGGCGGAGAAGAAAAAAGAATAATCGATCGAGCTCGGAAGCATTACACCCGCCAACGAAAATTATAGGCAAGAGATCGCGAATTGGCGTTGGCTCGGATCGTTGGTTTTTAAGAGTGGATCCTGGCGAGGATCCACGACTCCTCGTCCAGACGTTCCAGGAAGCCATACTCGGTGCTCCTCGTCCTACCTACAGGCAATATACACGCCAGAGTGGAACGGGAACGGGGAGAGCTCTAAACTTTTACGCGCTACTTTAAAAACGTCTTATCGATATTTTCATCGCGCGACTACTGTTTTCTTATTACGCGTAATGGCACTGGCCCCGAGAGAAAATTTTGTTATTTAACATGAATTCGATTAAAGTTTACGAAAGCGATAAGCGCTCGGAATACCTTACTGTCTTCCGTGAAAACATACATTTTAACTTTTATGCGAGATGCTAATTCCGACCTGAGTACTAAATAACAGGAGCGATATTCGGTTGAATTATTTTCCCGTCTTCGCGCGCGCGTGCATCAGTTTGACCTTGCACGTGACACCTAAACGTAACGAACGTCTGTTAGACTGCACGAGCCATAAATTCAGCGGCGAAGATCGGAGGATAACGAGAGAGCGAGCTCGCGGCCTTTTGTTATCGCGACCTCCGCGGTCCTCCCTTTCGCACTCTGGATCCCGCGCGATCGGATAATCGCACGAGCTTTGTACTTTTAGGTATCTCAACGCGTTCCGGGTGGGAAAATTTACGAGGGCCGCCGTGGCGCTTCCACTCTTTAAATTGGCCCCGATAAATCGTCCTTACGATTCTCAACACCCC
>NCVS01002919.1:0-53543 GCA_003055095.1 Goniozus legneri
GTTAATAACGTTAAGGAGAGTATTTAAATTTCGACTCGGGACGTGTCCTTCGAGCCTCCCGCGGATCTCCCCGGTACCGCTATCGATAACTTCCTAAACCGGCCAATTTTTTTTCGGCCCGACAGCGAAATACCCGACCGGTGCCTAGCGCCGAAAGAATTCTTTCTTCGATGATATTATCAAAGCACGAGACAAAAAGAGTCCTCGGTTCTTCTGAGAATCGGTATTATTAACAATTGTTATTTTTCAATTGGTTCGTTCTTATATAAGAAGCTGTGTGATGTTTCAAAGGAAACTCCACCTTGAGCTCGGGAAGAATCGGAGGAACTGGTTTTTCGGCTAAACGATATTCAGTCGAAAATAAATTCAATGCTAAATAGGAAGAAACAGCGAGTACCGTTGTATGTACACAAAAATTCGTCAGAAAAATATATATTCCAAGTTTAGAGTTTCGGATTTTTTGGATGCTATAAAGATTACATTTTATTGGAAGGTTTTCGTATTTTCTAAATGATTATGGAAACAAAATGATTTTAACTGATACATTTTCAATCGTTTTAGCGAAAAAACGATCGTGTCATCTAATGCGATTTTATCTGGAATTAATTAACTTGGAGGAATAAAAAATGATGTATGTGCATAAATTAACAGTATGTTTCGGTAGGTACAGAATATTCTGTTACCGATTGTAAATTTTTTTTCCTCTACGAAATTTGTGCAATCCTTTTCGCGTAGAACAGCAAAGGTTAGGGACGGTAAAGTCACTTAATTCTTTTTTTTTCTAAATACTATAAATAAGCTGTTGACTTTAAGATTTTTTATTTTATATCGGAAGCTTTCATTATGTAGATATAAATTCACTGTATGAATTTTCATAACGGCTTTATGACTCAAGGAGTCGATCAAATTTTGACATTACCATGACCAATTAATTTCATTGTAGGTAATCACTCTATCCAAATAAGGTGGTAAATGTATTGTCCATTCTCTTGTAAAAAAAAAATATATTTTTCAGTCGTTGAAAACTTATATTAGAACGTTTCATCGCAACTTATATCCGCCGAGAATGGGAATATCTCCTACCGGCAAACCTACCTGCATTAGACTCCTGCTGGCTCATTCGTCCTCCTTTCTCCTCAATTATTCCATCGCGCATCCTACACGTCAAATCGCGAGTTAGCCTTCCGGTGGAAAGCCGATGGAAAATATTTGCTCAGCCACTTCTCGTTACGTGCCTCTCGATTCAATCCCTGTTACCTTCGCGTGGAAATTTTTCAACTCGTGTTTTTTTTTGGGGCTCGCTCGATGACGATACAAACCTTATCGAAGTTTGTATCGCAGGGCATTTGAAATGAGTCGAAAGGTTAGAGCGAAGTGTGTAAAGGTCCCGGAAAACGTTTCATCGAGCGTGACCATTCAAATTGGAACGGATCGAATGCTGATTAGCACTGTTGGGTCTACTTGTTTTTTAAATCGAAAAACTCGGGGAATAAGAAAGTTTGACCACCCCGCTCTAGTTATAAACGTCGGTGTAACGATAGCGAATCAATTTATAATGTACGGTAAACGGCTCATCTAATGACGGGCTCTCCGAGTCCGAACAACAGTACCGCTATTACATTTTTTCTAGTCAATCGTCGTGCTATTTTTGACACTGTAATAACGAAAACACAACACGAGAAGATCGTTAGGAGTTTTGCAGAAAAATCGCTATGGCATTCTACAATGCAAGTACAGATACTTTTCACGACGATTCATTTCGCAATGATTGAAAAGGTCGATTGTTAAACTCAAATGATGTACGCACACATTCGTTGTTGTGTTTTTACTTTACTAGTTTCAATAAAAAGTACCGACTTTTTTTAACCCACGACAATGTCAAAATTTTTTGATTTAAAAAGTTTATCGGATATTACTTACCACTAATATTCGAAATACTCATGTAAATTGTATAAAAACGTAAAAAATTTATTGTTGTAAAATTCATAAAAAATTTTCTCATTCTTGAGAAAATCATTTCATCGCAATCGAATGTGATGAAAATCCACGAATGGGCAAAGTCGCAAAACTGGTTTTCGTCGGACGAAGCGCGACGAGAAAGTTCGTATCGTTATCTCGTTGCACTGGCAATTCTCCCCAACGCGCTGTCGTGCATATAGCAGCTTTGTTGCTGCTTACTGTTAACGGTATTGTTTGTGCGCAAGAGCCGAAAATCAATTTGCACATACAAAATTAACTGGACACCAATTTTTGAGATTCAAAATTGTTTTATAATCGAAGCTAAATTATGTGTACATAGAATCATTAGATAGCGTCTCGTATTTCAAATTTTCCATGATATTCAAATCGAATTGCTGAATCAAATATGTACTAATTAAAAAAAAAGCAAATATTGGATACTATCAATAAGAGATACGAGCAGTTACTATTGAAACAAAATACGCTAACAAAACTAGCAACATGGTAAGAGATTTAAATATATTTTCATCACATGCAAATTTATTCAATGAATTATTCAATAAGTACTAGGCGAATAATTATTATATTATGAGAGAAAGAATTGATTATACCTTTTTTATTATTAAAGGCCTGAGAAAGAAGAAGCAAAGACTCTTTGAGTGGTTGCTCTTGCATATATATAAAAAGGACATGATTTGTACTTGAAATTTTAGTAAATACAGTGATTTTCTTGTAACTTCATCGATGATTCTTATAGTAAAATGTAGCTTGATTATGCTTCATTGAGGTATGATTCTTCGATAGAATTGTAAATTTTCAAGTTCAAGCCGAATCTGAAAAAAAAAGAAAATTATAAAACCTGTATGATTAAAACGGGTATTATATAATATTTAAAGTCAACGAACTCTCTAAAAGCTTCTGAGATTTCCGCAACTTTTGATGGATGACAGACAATATTAGTTCTACAATCTTTTCCATCGAAAAGTGGAGTAAGGTATTTTGTTGCAACTCGCTGGATATCCGGAATGGTTACTCTTGAAATGCTTTTCACCAGTTGTTGGTTGTAATCGTGCGGTACGTCTTTGAAGTAGAAAAGTAACGATTGCACGACAACGTCACCTACGCTCTTCTCCCTTTCAATAATTTTGAATACCAATGATGACTTGGCTGATTCATAAAGTAACTGGTCCCAGTTGTTGTCGTAAACGTGATGTCGAACAATTTTTTGCGTTTCTTTATACGCAGCTATGACATTCGTAGATTTTGAAAAACTGAGATACAATACTCCTTCGTTAGGTTTCGCGTAAATATTATATCCATAAGCGAGTCCTTGACCACGAACTTGTCGCCATATTGGACCCTATTTTTATGATAAAAATAAAAAATATCATTAACAATTTTAAAAAATTGCCCAAGAAGATGTATTTCTATTTACCTCCAGTTGAGTCAAGTATTGCAAACAAACGAGTAAAGGCGGGAAATCCGGATGCTGAGGATCTCTTATACATGAACAACACTGTAACAAATACGATGATTCTGTGGAACCCAATCCCATAACGCATCCCCTGATGGGTATATTCTCCATATCATTCATGAATTTCCAATCAGGAGTGGCTTTTAGACTGATGTAAAATAAAAATGTTATTTAACAATTATTAATAGCATTATTTATCATATATTATCTTACGGTATTTTTTTATCAACTGTAACGCCAGAGAAAAATTCATTCCACGGAGCATAAACATCAGGCACTTGTGTAGTTAATTTATCAACATTGGTAGCCATATAGAGAATCATGTGATCAGGTGCAGTTAATGCCTGTCGAACAGACTCAATTTCAGCGATAACTTCTTTTTGCGTTGCTTCATTGTTAAGTCTTTCGACCATTTTTTGTAAGAACTTCTGTTGGCGTAATAGGCTCACAAAATAGGTGTTACTTTCTACGAAATTTTTAAAATGAATTAGTAATCGACTTAAATAATATTGAAAAAACCAAACTGATTTTCTTTTTACCTTTATTATAAAGTAATCCATTCATTAAATCATTAACCATTTTACCACCTTTTCTTTTAACTTTTGCAACTTCGTTTATAAATTGATTAGCAATTATTCTCAATCTTTTGGGTGTTAGTACAGTTTGATGCAGTAATTCTTTCACCCATTGTACTCCTTTAGTATACATATTAATTTCAAACTGAAATAGATATTTTTAATAGAATATATATACGCAAAAATTCAAAATAAAACTTTACTTGTAGCATTAAATTAGCACTGTTGCTATATGCTCCGCATGAGAATCGGCTGCTCGAATCAAATCCGATACGTGTACTTGTGGCAACAGTATCAGCTTCCAATTCACATACAACTTGTTCGTACGGAATTATTGTACCATTTCTGTTAATTGGTGATTCTAAAATAGCAGCAAGTAACAGTGAAATGTATGGCCTATTACTGTTTGATATTAGTGATGTATCCATAATAACAAACATCTAAAATGTAAACATTAATGAAATAAATTACCTATAATGGTTGTCGACGATTATAGAAATAATACTCACGTATAAGAAATTTGTATTGACGTGATCCAAATAAGTGTAAAACGGTAATTTTATTAAATTGAATCGAGGATGTTGTTCCGAAGATTCGGAGGTGTAACTTTTAATTGGATGAAAATGGATTGATTCTGTTGAAGGTTGTACCACCGAAGTTAATACCTTGTTTGGTATAGGCTTCTATCTCGGTAAAAAAAACAGTTGAAATTAATTAAAAATTTAACTTCCACTGATAGCTTTAATAGTACCTCATTTTCTGCAACAGCTGACATGAAGTCTTTATCTTTTTGATGAAGACCATTTTCTCCTAAAGTTTGTACTTGTTTCTGATTACGTTCCGCTTCCTCCTGTGTCAACTCTCGTTGTTTTTGTAAACTTGGAATGCCTTTTACCGTAACCATCGGAGCATCGATAAAATATTGTTTTAGAAGATTTAGCCAATGTGATTGAGGCTCTTTGCTTAATCTCTCGAGATCACGCACTTGATTCAAACGTTGTTCCAGCTAAAAATGAATAAATGAAAAGTATTAAATTATAATAAAAAATAACACAGAGACCACTCACTTGTTCTTTTGTATGACCATATAAGAAGTCAGCCATTAGCATAAAGGCAATTGCATCATGAGGATTACTCTCTAAATTACTCAAAGTTTCTACTAGATGTCTATGTATTACCGTCTTCATTCTACTAACGTCTATGTCACTATTATCATGAATATTCTTAAGGATTTTCGTAAATCTGGTTTTAACTTCCTCAATTTTAGGTTTTGGAACATTTTCAAAGACAAAATATAGCATAGAAACAGAATTTTCTATCAAAGAATATGCTATACTACTAGCGACAGGATCTTCAATTTGGACGAGTTGTTTTTGCAGTGGACTAATAGACGTGTCAGTTAAAAATTTCATAAGCACACAGCAACCCATCAAATCATAAACTTCTGTCACGGCAGATGGTCCACGCCAGCCAACATAAACCGAACCATTACTTTCATCATCACATGGATATTCAACATCCAAATCTACACTTTCTTTGAGAGGTGGTACAGGGTTTTGCCAAGGCCTGACAAAAGGATTTCTTGGGCCCTATAATAGGAAACATTTCTTTTTAATTATTCAAAGGATAGTTAAGCTTAAACAGTTTTTATTTTCTAAAGATTTTGTACCTTTGAAATAATCTTTTCCTCAATTTGCTGTAAGGCTTTAAAAACATCCGCATGTTTTACTTGACCACAGATTATTACCATCAAATTCTCTGGGCGATAAAATTCTTTATGGAATTCTCTTACTTTGATATTTGTGGTACTTTCTCGTAAATTCTTTAATGCTCCTATGAAATAATATAATATATTTTTACTTTTAAAAATTGAATGCCTATTTATTTTATTCTCAAAAAGGTATTAGTACCTCCAGTAATTGACTTATAACCACAGTGTCCAGGGTACATAGCACGACACAGCTCAACTGATGCTAAAAATTCTCCTGTGTTGGCCAAACCTTGCATTTCACAATAAACAACTCCTGCATCTTTACCTTCACCAGTTATATGATGCACTTCAGTCAAGAATCCTGAATCCTATGACGAGAAAAAATTAAACTATTACATACTAAATAAAAAATATATTAAATTTATCACAAAATTAAAAGTAATAATACCGTAAGAGTTGGGTATAAAATATGATCCAAATAAATTGGTAACAATGTTAGAAATCCATCAGCACCAGCTGTAGTCATAGTGTAATATGTGTGATCTGTGTCTGTACAGGCATTGGTACCTGATGCATAACATCTATTTGCGCACAAATCAAGTACACCTTTATAAGGATAGTCTTCGCTACCCAGAAACACAAGATGTTCCAACGTATGAGGTAATCCATCATCATCATGAGCTTCTGTGGCTTTAAACGTAATTTTATACTGAATATTTATATTTATGAAACAATTGGGATAAGGTTATGGATATAAAATGTTAATTACCTAGTACGAGATAGCCACCAATCACAGGACCTTCGATTTCGGCAATTGCAACATTAATCCCAGTATTAATGGATTTATATTTGTGTACCGGCACAGTATTATTAGCTTTTATTGAGCAAATAAATTCAAAACCGTTCATATTTCCAGTTGGAGAATTATCTACCGGCGCCATTTTGCAAACATGCCAATTCGAAGTATGGAGATGTTTACGCGAATTTTAGAAAACGGTACCAAACAACTAAGATTCTGTAACATCAAACAGTGAGAAAATTTTGCGGTACTTTCATTTTAAGTAGTTAGGAAACGTATTCATCGGAGAATTTCTTTGACAACACGAAAATAACGAATTATTCAGACTTCATTTTTTTTTCTCAACAAATAAAAAAAAGGAAAGTCACAATACAATAAGACGAATTTGGAAATTTTAACTTTATTAATAATAATGAAGCACCCGTTTTAAAGATATTACAGGTTTTAATCCAAAAGTAGAACTACTTTATATAATATATATACAGCTTTCTTTCATTAATTTTACATTCAACTCTCATCAATTCTCTATTTGCTCTCCTGTAAATTTCACAAAACAGCAAAATGTTTATCACATGTTTCCATTGGAAAGGATATTATCCCACTTTCATTATCAAGCTCAATTATAAAATACATATTACTAGGAAAGTAACGTGATGTGAACATAAAGTTCAGTTGTCACATTAATTCAAATCTTATGCTTCTGAGAAATTAACATTGGAATAATAAAATCCTGTAAATTAACATTTATTGCACAAAACATTTTAATAGAAACCCCTCTTAAATTTTCACGTCACATTCGTATATCTACAAAACACAAGTTCTGAATAATATAATTCGAATAGTTTCTTCACATTAAATTTATAAAAAGCAGAACAATACTTTTATACATTGAAGTTATAGAAGATTTTCAGTGAATATATATTTCCACTATTCTCCAATTCATTTCGCAATTATACGTATGTATCGAATTGAATCAATCGAATAAAATGATATTCAATTTTCTTCAGTTGTATAAAAATAAATTTTAGAATTATTGACTAAATAATTGTTCACAAAAATAAAATGAAAACTACCAAAACTTAATATTTTTTAATAAAACTATTTCAAATTTTTTATGATGTATTGAACTATCATTTTATTTGCACGGAAGTCATTAAATGAGGATAGCTAACAAATATTTAATCTTTCTGAAATAATAACTAATAAAATTTATACAGATATTTAGAAAAATACTGTTCTGATAATAATTATATTTTCAGTATTGAAAAAATTTTTCTTGAATTATTACTGAGATTCAGTATCTTTAAGATATACAACCAGAACATTAATCATTGAAAATTAAATTCTTTTATCGAATTGGCAAAACAATTGTTATGAATCCCACTACTCCTTCTATTTACTTGTCAAACTTCTAATCATAATTAAGTATGATATTCGGTATCTATATGATTATTGTTAGGAGTTTGTCATTATAACAACATCCGTTTTCAAATTTCACAACTGTAAGAACTCAAAATACAATTATATAGATTCTTATTGACTTAACTTGGCTTTTCCGATAAAGAACTAATACAAGAACAAAAGTTTAACTTTTTTGATGATACAAAAATATTAAAAACCCAAATTACATGCTGAAATAGCCTTGAGCTTCGCGTCTTCGACGACCCAGAAGATACGCAATTAGCACAACAATAACTAAAGCTGCTAACGCACAGCCTACTACGATCGGTACAATATCAGGCGTATCGAATGCACAGTCTTCGGCTAAAAAAAGTTAAAACAGTTAAATAATTGTATCAAATATTACAAAGTTTAAAATGTTTTCTAACTTACTGAGACCGTATGATGTTGTGTTATCTTTTCTGAATGCTTGGAATTTCAAGTCAGAAATTTTTAAGAAGCCCTTCACAACCGTTTTATTGTCAGCATTGTCATTTTCAACAAGATCAACTTCCTGCAACTTCATACATCTGTACGAATGGCCCAAATTGATTTCAAATTGCGTTTTATTATGAATCAATTCAACATCTTTTGCTGAAATTTAATCATTTTATATTACTATATATGTACAGTGGACATTAATTTAAAGTCAATATAAAAATATATTAAGTATTAATTTTCCAGGAAAAATACTTTAAAAACTCACTTATATTTAGATCTCTGAAGTAATACGATGAAATTTTAGATTCCAAATGATGCATAGAGTACTTATTCTGAGTTTCATTTTTAACAAAATGAATATTCAACACTGATGTTGATGTCTTATTACTTATAGTATCAATCCACGAAATTGTAATATTTTGCTCAGTGTCACCGCACGCACCAGAAGCAGTAGTTGTTTTATTAGTTACTGGCATATTAAATACCTTCACATGAGTCTGGAAAATATGAAATTATAATTTCCAAAATCATTATTCGTACATATAAGAAAAATATACTAAAACAAACCTTGTTAGATGTGACAATAGTAAGGTTGAACTGAACAGCCATCTCCATCATAATACATGTAACATTTGTGGTATTCACTGACCATTTTCCTGCTGATTCTGGTACAGGTGGTGGAGGTAGAGTAGTAGTAGCTGGTGCTGATGTAGTAGAAGACGGTGCTAAAGTAGTAGTAGCTGGTGCTGAAGTAGTGGTACTTGGTGCTGAAGTAGTGGTAGTTGGCGCTGAAGTAGATGTACTGGGAGTTACTGTTGTTTTAGGAGCTACTGTAGTTTTAGGAGCTACTGTTGTTGTTGTTTTAGGTGCCACTGTTGTAGTAACAGGTGCAGCAGTTGTTGTTGGTGGAATAACTGGTACTATTATAGAATCTGCATTTTTAGTTTCGTTTGCAGTTGTTCCTACTGGATCATCTATCATTTTAGTTGCATTAGTTGATTTATCAGATACAATTGCGCTTTCAGTTCCATTTGTAACTCCTGATGCAATTGCTACTGGTTTTGGATTTGAATCTGCAGTATTCCCTACAAAAGTTACATATAGATATATATGAGATTGAATAGAAAAAGAAGACAATTTATTCTTTTTTTTCCATTATTTATGAAACTATAAATACTTTATAATTAGATCATTATTTGAAAACCAATTTAATAAATGCATTCTCTTCAACATTCTTTGACCAAGCGTTAAAAGTATATTCAACACTTTTATCAAGCTGAGATCAAATTCCAATCTCAACAAATGTATAGAATTAGCCATAACAGATAAATGATATAGGAATATCAAATAACGCAAGATTGGCATTTTTTAATATAATATAATTAATTATAGTATTTTTTATAAGTACATAATATAATATTCGTTGAAAAAACCATTGTTATTACGGAATAGTAAATGAACAATAATGAATTGTGAAATAAATCAGTCAATATAGAAGTAGCAGATTATTCCGAAGTATTTTTCCGGCTATCTATCATCATACACACATACGCGCATATCAGCTTAAACGACGTATAAAAAAAAATGAGATAACAAAATTTTTATAATCGTATCTGGTATGACGAAAAATCTGGTATTGATATATTACGAATAATGGCTCCGGCGATCGATCGATGAAATAGTATTTCTAACGTAAATAATAAAATTTTAACTTTTTTCTATTAATTCACAAAACCAACTAATATGAATAAATACTTCACAAGCAACAGAAGCTTTTTTGGAAATCTAGTTTGTATTTTTATTCGAAAAAAAAATTAAGAAATAAACAATTTTTGAGCAGGAAGTAATGTTTTGTTTTGGAATCGAATTACTTACTGCTGTATACATCTCAACCATGAGTTGACTCATTTATAACCATTGTTTTTCATAATACACAATACGTATGTACCATTATGACGCAAAAAGGTTCAACGGAGTTTCGCATCCAAACCCGTTGGCAATGATTGTGCTCGAACATTCGAGGTTAAGCAAAGACAAAGAAAAATGCGAAAAATCTGTCAGGTTTGCGGTTTTCATCGAGCGAATGAAAAAATGTTTTCAAATAATAACCGTCGCATTCAAACTTATCGAGTGATATTCGAATATATATGCCAAAATTAATAAAACTCAAAAAAATACTGGAAATATTGATAATTTTGCAAAGTATTCGTCAGAAAAGCGTTATCAATTTGTAATTTTGAACCGGTATTATACGTTGCCTCGTTCCATTCTTACTAAATTTTACAATCTTATTAAAATAATCGGTCTCCCATTGAAGAGAAGTTGGATTCTGGATCAGAAACACCAATTCAATTATCATACTATAATTAATTATATTATGTTATCTATTTAATTTTGTCTATTAGATTCATGTCGTTTTTAATTAATATCTAATTTTCTTTAAATATATTGCATCGTCACGAGTTTCTGTACAGCATCTGCCATTTGCATAAGATACAAAGAATGAGTGTCAAATGAATGTATTTAAAGCTATATACCTGCTGCCAATGCTACCACTGTGCACAGTATTAATACTGTAATTTTTTGCATTTTAGTATTAATTAATTGTCACAGCACGAAAGGAGAAAATTCTTCGAGTAACTATGTATCAATAAGTACTGGACGTCAACCTTACAAGTTACGAGATTAACCGAAATTCTCGACAGACTGGGAATGCGAAAATTGTAATGGTGTTCACGCAAAATAAACTATGCGGCTTATTCACTGTGTTCATAAATCTATCTAAAAAGTTCTGTTGGGCCGTGCTCAGTGCTGCCAAAACCATCTTCAACCACTGAGACTGACTGACCAAGTGACAACTATTAAAGGTTAAATGTCAAACAACTTTTGGATTGATCGAAATGATTACAAATATCGTTAACTTGCAATTTAACAAGTATACGAGATAAAGCTAATAATTGATATTTTTTATGTAATTTATATTTGCATAAAATACCTCTGCTTTCTAATATGAACATTTTAAAGTATTCAAGAATGAATTGTTGTATAATTGATGAGTTTAGGAACTACGATTCAAACAGTCACAAATTTAAAATCGTTTCAACTACCGCTTATCGTTCATTAACAGAAACAGTTGATTATTTATATTTGTGCAATAAATTAATTTCACGGTTTAAATGTTGGAAAAATGTTTTTCCAGGTAAAAATACAATATATCAATGTTACATTATTATTTTAAACTCGTGTATTAAAGTGAAAAATTGCTAAATTTAATTTTTGAAGTTGCGTATATTTTATAACTGAATGTAAACTGACGTTTAAGTTTATTATCATAGGTAAATGTAACACCAAAAGCAGTTAAAAATGAAAGAGTGGTACCTCAAGAAATTAATGACAAACGCTATTTTTTGACATTGGCTCCGTTTCAACCCCAAACCAAAATTGAATTAGAAGCTGTTGTGAGGTCGACAGTAAAATGTTTTCTAACTTTAAGAAATATCAGCGAAAAAGCTATAAATGTAAGTTTAATTTAATCAATTTTTTATTTCATTAAAGTTATTATTTAACATTATGTTAATTGTGAAATAGGTAGTAGTAACAAAAAAACCAGGGGAAGAACGATGTATTACATTAAGCGAAGAAGAAATATCGATAAAACCACAAGATTCATTTGAAGTTTGCATAACATGGACCCCTATGGAATCTGGTTCTTGGAGAGATGTTATTCAATTTACCGATAGCAAACGTATAAAATATGATGTCACTATTTTAGCGTTTACTAAAGCATCTAAAATTAAATCGACCAACAAAAATACAAAAATAGAAAAATTACAAGTTACAAACGTACCGCAAACTTCAAGAAATGCATTGAAAACTACATCTCATCAAAATCCATTGCAAAACACAAGAGATAGCTGGAAATCTTACAAAGTAACAAATAACACCTTTATTGATATGTCAGAAATGCAAGTAAAACAAACTAAACTTAGTCGTCTGGATACAGATACAGAAAATAAAGAAAATATCTCCAAACATAATTTTCATCAGGAAGTTATAATTAAAGAGGAAAATCTCAGTCCTACAAATAAAGGAAACACACTTGATTTCTCGCATATGATAAATTCAAGTGCTTTTAGCCTTACGCCATTAAAAGGATCAGTTTTCTCTGAGAACTACAGTAATAGAAGCAAATTTTCTCCGCAAGAACTACATAAAATTTCACCTGATATGCCACTTGAATTAGCATTGCGTAGGGAAACATTCTTAACAGAACCTACAATATTGAAACGTGAAGGACCCGAAGGGAAAGAGAATTTTAACGATTCATTAGAAACTTTATCCGAATTGAGTAATAATAGGACATTTAATATTAACTCTGACGTATGTGCTACACCTGAATCTACCAACAATCGAACTTTTGAAATGCCGCAAGCATCATCTATCCAACAAAATTTGTACTTGCAGCCTGGACCATCAGACCAGAATTTTGGTCTCATTTCACCAGTAACGCCTTTTCTTTCAAACGAGAATCTATCTAGACCAAGCAATAAACATGTGTCATCGTCGTCACCAATTACAGACACTACGGATTATGCTGTACATTCCACTATAAAGAATGTTTCTGTACGTTTATCCACAAAATATTCTGATCCCAACATCACTGCAAAAGATGTCTTAGAAGCTGATTTATGGGTCAATTCAAATAATCGGAATCTACGTGGTTTAGATACCATAATGGAAAACGAATCTATAAATTGTACTCATACATTATTGAAAAATAATTCTCTTCTCTCTAATTCTAAGAAATTAACAAGTTTGACGCTGGAAATATCGCCACCAAAGAAAACTTCTACTGTAAAAAATCAATCTCATCACAGGATCTCTCCCGTGAGAGGTAGCAAGCCATTGAAAGATAATAATACCAATGAACTGAAAGCATTAAAGAAAAAGGTATCGTTTCATTCTGGTATCAGAAAGAGTACAACGGGATCGTTTCCTCGCGTTAGAATAGCAAATCTTTCGCTAGCTGGACTGAATAAGACCACAGAAAATGCCGCAAAGGCTCAATATAAGGAGCCGATC
This sequence comes from Goniozus legneri, assembly GCA_003055095.1. Taxonomy (NCBI): domain Eukaryota; kingdom Metazoa; phylum Arthropoda; class Insecta; order Hymenoptera; family Bethylidae; genus Goniozus; species Goniozus legneri. Next base: position 13,482 of record NCVS01002919.1, read on the forward strand.
GAAGTCAGTGTTAAATTGCACGATCCTAATGAATGCTTAACGAGTTTATGGAATAAAGACCCATTCGCGGCTACAACCACGGAAGACCCATTCCTCACCAGTACGTTATACTATGATGAAAAATGGATGTATCATCAAGAACTCGCCTTCCAAAAATGGCTGAATGCACTGCTTACTCCTCCGGAACATCTATCCGCTGATATCGAGACAGCTTGCGTGGATATTGGCAAAGTCTGGCAGTCCTGCAGGTTGAAAGATAACGCCATTCTTGCCGAAACAAAAGAAACCGTATCCGCTAGGTACCACACAAATGTTCGATTAAACACTCTGCGTAAAGCAGCGTGTGCTATGTTCCACCGTGAAGAAGTTGTACAGGCTCTAGCCAAAACAGCAGCTTGTGTAGAAAAAGGAATTCTATTAGTTAGGTCCGATCGTGACTTACATAGAGATATTGGCTTACAAAAAACAGTTTTGGAATTATTCCTCAGCTACAACCCACTCTGGCTGAGAATTGGCTTGGAGACGGTCTACGGTCAAACGATACCTCTACAATCGAATGACGATTTAGTAGGTTTGACGAGATTTCTGTTAACAAGGTTTTTCTCGGATCCATTTTTAACAAAACATCACACTCATCCCTACATGAAGACCGTGCCGACATTCCTAGCGCAAATTCACAAATTTATGCTTAAGAAATTCTTATTATTGGTTTATTTCCTGGATTACGCGAAAACTCACAAACTCATTGGCCACGATCCCTGTCTGTTTCACAAGAAAGCGAGCCACAAAGACAGCCGTTCGATTTTATTGACATTTTCCAGAGAAGTTCTCAGCGGAATAGGAGATATAACTAAAGTACTGCGAGCCCACAATTACGTGGTCACACACAAGCAGAGTATTATAGAAGAATACGATTACGCTGTTACTAATATAGCAACAGATCTACGCGATGGAGTTCGACTCTGTCGAGTTATGGAACTGATTTCAGGTTCTCGCGATTTGACCCGGAATTGTCGAGTACCGGCGATTTCTAGATTACAGAAAGTTCACAATGTCGATGTTGCTTTGAAAACGCTGTTCAGGTGCGGTTACACCTTGACGGGAAATATCGACGCCAAATCAATCGCCGATGGTCATCGTGAAAAGACCATGTCACTTCTGTGGCAGATTATCTACAAATATCAACAACCAAGATATGAGAAAGCCGCGAAGACTATTCAACACTGGTGGCGTGCTATGCTCTGGTTTGTGCGCGTCAGGGTATTCCTGAGAAATCGCAAAGGGAATGCAGCCTGCGTAATTCAACGTGCCTGGAGATGTTACGTGGCTAAAAAACAATTAGTTACTCTTAAAGAAGAATATCGCCAGATTATGGCGAAAAGAATAGCAGCTGCTCGTGTTATACAGTTACGTTGGCGTCAAAGACTCTTTGCTATTAGAGAGCGAGAGAGAAGAGAAAGATTGCGAAATGCAGTTTGCAGAATTCAAAAATGGTGGAGAAATATTGTTTCGACTAGACCTTTTGTACAAACTTTCCAACGGAAAAAGAATGCTGTTGTTATTATACAGAGACGATATCGTGCTTTGGTCTCTATGAGGCAGCAAAGACAATCATACGTACAGATGAAAAAGGGTGCGGTTGTCATACAGAGGAGATGGAGAGCCAGATGTCTTATGGTTTCCATGAATACACATTATCTACAGCTCAGAAGTGCTGCAATTTTGGTGCAAAACCGATGGAGAGGAATTATAAAAATGCGTATCGCACGACAATATTACTTGAAGAAACTGGATAGCATTTATAAAATTCAATCGTGGGTTAGAAATGCAATACTAATGAGGAAAGATAGAAACACATTCCTTGTAAAGAAAAGCGCTGTTCGGATAATTGAGCGCTGGTGGGCTATGGTAACTGAGAGGCGTCAGTACGTGAAGACCCTTTCATCAATCGTTGTTATACAGAGATTTTGGCGGCAATGTATCGTTAATAAAAGATTGAAAATGGAGATTGAAGCGGCTATAAAAATTCAAGCTTGGTGGCGATCCATTACCAAATTTAACGCTTTCAATTTGAAAAAGAGCTGTTGTACAAAAATCCAAGCATGGTGGAGAGGCACTATTCTCACTCGTGAATTACAAAGCGAATTTCATGCGAAGAGAAAAGCTGCAATTCTTATTCAGAGTCAACGAAGAGCGATAGTAATGAGACGAGAATTTTTGAAGATGAAATCCACAGCAATTGCATTACAAAGAAGGTGGAGAGCTGTATTGCAAGGCCGCCTGGTGAGAACGGAATACTTGCTTTATAGGAAAATGACGATCGTTTTGCAGAATAAATGGAAAGCAATAATCGTCGCAAGAGAAGAACGACGCAAGTTTTTGGCTCTAAAAACTGCAGCGGTATTCGTTCAACGACGCTTCAAAAGTAACAGAGAAATGCATTTTGTTAGATGCAATTATATCAAATTACTCGAAACTGTCAAATTTGTACAACGGAAGTGGCGAGCCAAGCTCCGAACACGAGCTGAAATTCAAGATGCAATGAACAAAGCTGCTATCCGTATTCAGTCTTACTACAGGATGAAATTGCAGATGAGGGAGTACAGAGCTAAAAAATTCGCAGCTATTAAAATTCAATCTCTGTGGAGAGGATACAGTACAAGGAAGAAGATCGATTTAGATAATATTAAAGAAGAATTGAAGAAGAGGGAAGAAATGAAACGTCTGAATAACGCGGCGAGTCAAATTCAAGCACATTGGAAAGGATTTAGAACACGAAGGAGTCAGAGCAGACGTATGAAAGAATTGAGAGATAGGTGTATGAACGCCAAAGCAGCAGCTCAACCGAGTGCTACTTTGGCTTATCGCTGCGAGAGCAGTATAAAATCTCTACAAAACTGTAAAAGCGTCGGGCAGCTGTCGATGTGCTTAACGAATTTAGGTAATTTCCAAATATAATATGGAAAGTCACGTAATGAATGACTCAAAAGATTATTTTGATAAATTTAATGAAATATGTTTTCCACTTTAGATACAATCACAAGGTTATTACCAGAAGGTTGTATTAGTTTGGGTAAAAACGACTTAACGGAAATATTATACGATACGTTTGGATATTTCAATAGATCTTTACCGTGGGTGGATGTTTGCCTGCATGCTAGCAGTATATTGATCACACTTGCTAAATTTCCTCCATCGAGGCCATCGGTATTGAAAGTACGTAAATATAAATCAATGTATAAATTGAATCCGAATAAGACTTATTCATTGTTTCAGATTGAACGTGCGACCACAATTGTTCAAATGTTGAATGCGGCATATCTTCATGAAACTTTGATGTTGAATGTAGCAACGTTATTCTGGTTGCTATGTCAAGATGAAGAATATGCAAAAGTAAGTAATTTTATACCTAATATCAAATTTCATTTTTGTAAAAAAGTTAATAATCTTTTTTGTTCTTTCATCAGGAAATAAAAAAATCGAAAGACATTATTTGGCTGTTAACTTCTTTCCAAGGAAAAGTAACGAAAAAATGTACGAATTCAACAACAGGAACTCCTCGTTCTACAAAAATTCAATCGCTGCCATTGACACATACTCCTCGTGTCAACGAATCTCGAATACCGTTAACGATTGGAACTCCTCGACAGCCGAAAATTGCTAAAGATAAATGGTTGCTGCCAAGCACGACACCAGACTGGGGTTTCGAACAACGGCAGCCACGTGTCTTTTTGGATATTAATTTTGCTATTACTGCAATTTTTAATCATCTTAAAATATAGTCAATATAGATGTAGGGCATGATAAATAACTATTCAGTACCGTTGTTTTCTCGCACTTTTTATTATCAAGATTTTTACGTCTCGGTTAAAAAACATACCGATGTGTACAACTGATTACCTGTTATCATGAAAAGTGTTTAAATTTGCCCGCAAATTATTACATTTATTTATTATTATCGTTCAACGATCACGCAAGTTTTAAAATATACTAACAATTCAAGAGAATTTTGTTTAAATGCTCGTCCTGAAAGTGTACAAAAACTGATTGCATATCAACTTATTAGTGGTTCTTAAAATTATATTTAATAAAAAGTAATTTGTAGACTAAACAAGCGAAAAGGCACGTATTGCGCTCTCGCCAACTCATAAAATATATATCCGTTGCAAGACACGATTACTGATGCCTTCTTGCAAATATTAATTACTGAATTGTTAATTTTTGTTTTAATGATAATAAAAACAATTTATGTTATTCCGTAATGTTTAATATTTTACAACATTTAAACCACTACATTGAGTGGTTCAAATTTTAATAAGTGCGTGAAAACGTTATAGAGAAATCAACATATATTTAAACATCGCGCTTCTTGTATAATTATAACAAATTGAGTGAAACTATATTTTATATTTTTATATTGCAAGAACTTTTGTTTGTAAAAAGAGCTTTTAAATAAATAACTATTTCAAACTTTTTAATACATAATTCATACTAGTAATTTTCATTTATTCTACTATTCTTGAAGCTGTTGGATACCATATTCACCTATATATGATTGGTTTGCATAATGGTAGAAGAACGAAACAATATTCCAATGTATACCGAACATTACTCCCATTTTCGTAATTCATGTAAATTTCTATTCATTTTTATTTATAATAGCAAATTGTCTTAATAACAAAATTGTAACTAAAGTCGTACATGATTGATAATACGACATGAAATCGTACTGTGTAAACTAAATTGCTTACAATTTTCTTTCAATAAAACGCAAACAACGTTTCTTCATTATATTAAAAACTTGCAAATACAGTTTTGTTGGACATTCTACACTTACAACTTAGTAAGCTTCGCTACATTTCCATCGATTCTTTAAAAGATACACCACTAAAATTAATACGCGATTACTCATAGCCGCTATATCATTTCTTGTAATAATAAAACTGTTAGTGGAAATGTATAGTAGAGTATTACAACAATATTTTAACTCCGTATGATACAATAATAAGCAAAGAATGTAAATTTTTATTTACACAACTACTCGGAAAAATCAACAATGGTAATAATTCATAATTACGATTGCGATATATTAATAGCAATAGTCATAGTAGCGTTTTCGTGATGGGGTGGTTCGTGGTGGTATTAATAGTAATAGTAGTAATAATAGTAGTAATGATAGTAGCAGTAAAAGTGATGATAGTAGTATTAGTAGCTGTATTTCTCACTTAATTCTCATGTACAGACTTGAGTTCTTTTATCTGTTTGATAAGGTATGCTTTTTCATCGTTAAATTGTTCATCCTCCGAACGATCTGTGTGGAAGCGCGTCAAGAACTCGATCAATTTTTCTTGATTGCGTAGCAATATGTCCAGAATGGGTTTTGGTTTGTTTGGGTTAGCAACAAATACCTACATGAATAAATCAAATGAAAAAAATTAAAATTCATCTTGTTACGAATCGAAAAAAAATAAAAACGTCATTAAATACCTTAAAGACATGAAAAGCTTCAAATTGTATATTACGCGATTTTTCTTTGAGCATGTTCATCATTAATTTTAGATTATCTGGATTTGAAATATATCTTGTCATGACCTAGAAAATAAGATATTATTAGAAATAAACAATATTCAAATTGATAATCATCTATTTGAAATTACACAATATTTCACGTACAGTAAAATTATGTCTGTCCAGAAGAAGCTCGCCCAATAATTTAAGACTCTGTCGGCGAGTAACATAATTTTCTGAATTCAGTAACCTCTGGTAATGAGAAAATACTTTATCATAATTAACTTCTAAGAACTCAGCACTGAGAATCTTATGCCTTGTGAGTAGTTCCTGTAAAAATATTTCAATATGAAAACAATAATTTAATTAATCGTTTTGGTAACATACAACATTAAAACAGCATAATTGCGTACTTTAAAGGTCGAGAAAGCGTCGGATGCAATATCAAATGTTGAAACTTCAACATATCTAAAGAAGTTGTAGAAATCATCTGAATAAATCATAATTTTTGCCAAGGCCTCGTATCTTGCACATTCCCTCAACATGGTACCACAATTTAGTGCAATATCTTGATGTTCATATCTGAAAACAAAATTCAATGACATTTGTTTCATCAAATGAATATAAAAAGAATCAACATTTTATTTACCCAGACATAAGTGTAAAAAGAATTTCTGGTTTAGTACATATGTATTCCACGGTTGGTGATCTAGTGCCGATTTGTCTTCGTAAGATATTGTTAAAGACTTGAGCAACATCCTTTTTACCCTGTCGTAAGAGAATGATATTATCTGTCAATAATCAAATTAACAATATTATTAACAGTCAACAATGATACCTCGAAATCAATACGACTAAGATTTTGTACAAGCAATAATAATAAATTGCTATTGTATAATTCTTGCGCTAATTGGGCCACAACAATATCCGCTTGGGGTTCGGTCTCGGCAGTTCCATATAGCATATTCTTGATATGCACTAAATTTTTACTGACATCCTCTTGAGCCTACAATTAGATTACATGTCATGGCAGAAAAATTAAATTGTTTACAACATATACCTTTTCTACCTTCTTGTCACCACGTTCCAAAGCATTTACTGCTTCCTTAAGAGCCTTTACTACCTCCGCTGGGCTTTTTTGAGATTTTCCAAACAGAGGCATGATTTTACTATCAATTAAAAACCTTTTGAAAGATAAAAATTACAATAGTATTATTACTCAATATTCAAGATGTCAAAAACAATGAAAAATCAGATTTAATTATGTTTGAGAAAAAATAAAAATCTTGCTATATATTGCGGTTAACATATTTATAAAATATTGGCAATGCATATTTTCATATGTTACTATATTATATATATGAAAATAGCAGAGTATTGTCAACTAAAAATGAAAAAAAATAAGTACATAATATAAGTAAACATGAAAATGATAGTATTGATATTCTATAGTGATAATGCCGACTACAAATATTTAAGTGAAAAATCAATTGCATTCTACACTCATTTGAAAATTCATTATCGAGTATAAATCAAATACGAAACAAGAAATTGAACTCGAAACAAAATAATCTAACCTGCGACAAAGAGACTTATTATGCAACGCAATTGAACTTTCAAAAATGTTACTTACCATTCAAACAGAATCCAAAAAGACTTGTAATCCTTTCACGAAATATTTCAACACTTTTTTCTATTTGATTATCCAATAATTAAGGCAGACAATTTTAATATATATCTCGCGGTAAAAAAACAATTATCGTATCACATTCGAATATGTAAGCTAGTGTTTTGTTCGTTCAATTCGATGTTTAAACTATCCCGAGGGTTGTTTCACACTTTTATTGTATTTATACAATAATTATTGCGGTAAAATCATCGTAACAAATCGCATAACCGTATGATTCTTCTTATCGTAGCTCATCCTTCACAAAAGTTTTCACGAATGACACCGAGCAGCGACAGCGTTGCCAACTCCGCCATATTAGACTTATAATTATGGTTACAACTTACAGTTGCAAACATTATTCGCCAACTGTTCAGTTCGAACAGCATTAACCAATGATATTATCATTCGTCTTTAATATTTTTTTTATCCAATTCGAATGCGCTTAAGCTTAAAGAGAGAAGGAAACCAATATATTGTACGATGTATTTGCTTTTTAATTTGTATCGTTTATATTTGTTTACAAATTATGTAATGTTATCATATAAAAGTATTTCTGTCGCTCGATATCAGTTCGAATCCTTTTCCATATACGCACAATTTAGCTACGTCGTTTCTAAAAAATAACGTTAACAAATTTTTCATTGCTAATTAAACAATTATTAAAATATAAAACGTATTAAATAATTACTTTGCTGAAAAATATAAATTCATGCCATGTACGTCTGCAATTGATGTATGAATATAATTAATAGTTTGTACAGATATTTTGTTCTCTACAATTTGGTATTCATGTAGAAAAACTATTTGGTCTATTCCAACACTGAAGAAAACATTTTCCTTGTGAAATTTGATACCTAGAAAATTAATAATTCAAAAGGCTTAAAAATACAAAAATAGTAGATAACGTGTATAGGAAAAACCTGTTATTTGAGCAGAGTGTATAGAAGAACTGTTCCAAGTATCTCTCAATTTAATTTCAGAAGAATTATGTTCAAATTGGAGAATATTTAGAAGGTTGTCATCTCCTCCTGTGGCCAATAAATACTTGTCAGAATCAATAACTTTAATATCAAAAGCATTAATTCCTGACTGATGAATCTTTATTACATTGCTAGGTGAATCAGAGATATTCTTGTCAACTTTTTTTGGATGGAATTTGTCAATTTCAAGATTATCAGTAGAAAAACTAAATTCCCAAAAGCTAACTGTTCCATTTGTAGACATTGTTAAAACTGTAATACTCTCAGAGTATAACAGTGTACTTAACTTCAAAATGCAGTGTTCTCCACAATTAACAGTTAATACTACATTGATTGTATTGCAAATTTTATTGTATTCAAATATCCTGAATAGAAAATCACCTTCAATGTCAAAATATATCTTGAAAAATTTTAAATTATTTAATAAAAATCCATACCTCAAATAACCATCACCACATGCCAACAATATCAATATTCTATCAGAATTTTTTGATGGTAAATTAATACTACAAATATCCATGTATCTTGTTTCTGGTTCTGACACAAATGAAACTTCGGCTTCCCGTCCAGATCTTTTGCGTTCTTTGTCCAAACCATATAACATATGGGACTTTAGTTCTTTACACGATACACTACTGTGGTGTAATGAATTAGCTGAATCAGTATTTACTACTAATTCCCAGACAATTAATTGAGCTCTTCCTCCCGCAGAGAAAATCAAATATTTTGATTGAAATTCATTATTTTCTAACTCCATCACAGTGATACATCTCACACTAGAAATATGACCATCTAATGTTTTTAACGTTTTAAACTCGTCATTGTAAACTACCATTTCAGAAGACAAATAGCTTATACGCAAGTTACAATCTTCACCACCAGAAAGGAAAATATTTGAATGTTTACTGTTTAATGATTGCATACAGTAAACTTCCTTCTTGTGAAAACCATGCTATAATGGGTTATATGTTATTAAATTTGAATCATAGAAATTTCATACGTTGATATTATTTATACTACCATCACAACAGGAGATAATAATGGTTCAAGTTGATAATATAATGTGGATATTTGCTTATTCCTGATAAATGCAACATGTATATTATCATTGAGTATTAAGCAATCCCATGATCTGTGACCACCTCCACAGTAAACCCTTAAAATAATACGTTGAAGATTACTGCTAAAAATTATAAATTCTACCTACAACATAACGAAAATATAATTTTTTTTTTCAATTTTATTAAGTTTTGGATAGTATAAAAATTTAAAGTTATTACTTCTCTGAACCCTAGAAATAGAACATCACCATCTAATCTCAAAATTTTGCCTACCCAATCCATAGGCATTTTTTTTCCGTGTAAAACTTGTAACAATTCACGACCCTCTTTTTCGTAATTCGTTTCATAAAATCTGATCATTCCATCTCGACCAGTTGTTATTAATTTATTATCTAAAATCGCACAATCTTGTATTCCAATTTTGCCATGAATTTTTATAAATGATTGTATAGACATCATCAATTCACTATCAATATCTTCTGAATTTTTCTTCAAGCTATACAATTTATAAACATGAATGCTGCCATTTCTATCACCGCAAACTAATAAATTATTGTAAATTATAGCAGCGGTTAACCAGCGTTCGCGACTAGGCGGAAGAATATATTTTGAACGCAATTCCAGTGAATCTATAACAATGTAATTTGTTAAATTCGAAAATATTTTCAATAATTACTTTCAATATGGAACTATTTCATTTTTAATTATACATTTTCATACTTTCTACAGTGATTTCCATTAATTGTAATAATCCGTTCTCGCCGCAAATTATAAGTTCACGATTACTCAGCCACTGCAGTGAAAATATTTTACTCTCCATTACTTTTTCTTCAACAATTATTAAAAATTTCTGTTCCTCCAGATTATGGTTTTCTAAAAATTTATTTTTTATATGTTGTGATTATTATATATTATTAGGAAATCTAATTAATTATTAAGAATACAAATTTATATTGTACCTGTCATCACAGTCACATATCCATCTTTAGAACCCAAAGCAACGTATTTACGATTAGGAGATATTTGCATTAAGCAGTAAGATCCATATTTGTCCAAAAAAATACTCTTATTAGAAACTGTTTGATTATCATCAAAGTAATGAAGTATACCATTTTCTGTGAACACTATTATTGCACCACTATCAAGAAAACCAACATATTTTGGAGTTGCTTGTTTTTTCATCTGAGGAACTGAAAGAATTGTTGGTGTACTGTTACAATATAACGGTAGAGAATACACTGCACCATCGCCACCACCAGTAAATATCCTTTGATCATTTTCTGATACATCAATACTCCAAATAGCTGATCCATTATGTACATGAACTTTATTGAGAAGTTTCCCATCCAAAGACCAAGTACAAACAAGTGAATCCTTTAAAATTTAATTAATTATAAATAGATTTAATTATCATTTCATTAATTATTTAAATATCACAATCACTTTGTATATACATATATTTTAAATAAAAAAGTAATAACTTGTTCAATTACCTCTCCTATAGTGACTATAATTTCATTTCTAACAAGTACTCTCCACACACGAGCAGTATGACCAAACATTGTTTTGAACAAATCAATTTTCACTGTTTTCCAATAATCATCACTATGTTTATCTTCTAATTGATTAGTTATTTTCCATATTCTTATTGTTCTATCATCTGATGTTGAATAAATGCAATTACTTTTTTCGTCATAAATAACAGAAAATATTACACCCTATTACAAAATATCATCATTTAATTCATTCCTTTTAATATTTTAATTATTATGGGAGTACTAACATTATGTCCTTTCAAACAGTGCAATACCGATTTAACATTTCCAGAATCAATAGAAGGCATTATCATCCAAACTAAAATTTCCTGAAATACTGTACCACTCAGAATTATGAAATTATTTGGAGTTACTTCTGAAATAGATCCTCCATATCTGATATTTTATGTAGAAAAACATAAAACATTGAATTTATTTTGTTTCCATATAAAAGGGATACAATATGCAACTATTTGCACATGATATTTTTTCACATTCTTCTGTTACTAAATCATACACACATATGTAATTATGAGCGTGTAGTAATAAAAGTTTTTGAGATTTTGTATCAGTGATCCATTTTGCTGCAATTATCCAATCATCAAAATGTTTATTTTTACTGTTCTTCAGAAGCCTATTATGTTAAAATATCATAAGGAAATGAATGTCAATATGTAATTGTACATGTGTAGTGGTTTTTAAAAATGACAGTGTAAAATACTCACATTATTGTATTTTTTTCTACTTTTATTTCACAACAACAAAGAGTTTTTGCACCGAAAACTGCTACATTATTTGTAGTTGCGAAAACAATATCATGAATATTGGTAGGATAAAGACAATTTAATTTCATCATCAGTTTGAAATCAGATTGTTTGTATATATATAAATTCGATCCCATACCTGCATTTAATAAGTAGAAATGTAAATACCGTAATACAATTAACATTTAACATTTGAAAGCTACTAACCTACAAATAGAAATTCATTCCAGCATTTGATACTAAGAACGTTTGTACGTAAAAATTTCGAATGCATTTTTATAGTATTTCAAATTAAATATAAAATTTTGAAATTAAAATATAAAAATTTATGTCATAACATCACATTATTCATTTGACATCTTTTAAAAAAGCAGCGAGTAACATAACCAGCAACACCGGAATGTAAACAGGCCATGTGAGTGGTTAAAGGAAAAAGGTAAACATGCGTAAAATGGCACATTTAAATAATAAATTTATTTTTTCAAAAGATCTAACTTCACTCCTTTGATCTATAAATTAATTGATTTGGATTGATTCATTGAAATTGATGATAATATTTATTTGTTTTATGTTTTTATAGTAAGTGTATTTTAAAATTACGTCATTCTCAGGTGATGTCAAAATATCTGCTAACCGATATGCATTATACGGTCCATTCGAACCGTTAAAAATTCCCGTCGAAATGATTTTACAAGAACTTTTGTCATATTAAAATTCAAAGTACAAGTTCAATATATTCCAGTATGTGGATTTTTGGTTATGGTTCTCTTATATGGAAAGCTGGCTTTCCATATGAAGAGAGGTATGTGGGATATATTAAAGGGTATGTCAGACGCTTTTATCAGAAAAGTACAGATCACAGAGGAACACCGAGTATGGTATGTATTTTAATTGAAAACTACATATTGAAACTAACTTTTTTTATTTGTAGCCTGGTCGAGTTGTTACTCTGTTACATACTGATAATCTTGAAGACAAAGTCTACGGTGTTGCATATAAAATTCCAGATGATCATTTTGACGATGTAATGGAAAAACTTGATTATCGAGAAAAATGTGGTTACCAGAGGGAAACTGTGATGTTATATCCGTCTATGCTGATTAAGTCTAAAGAATCTAAAATTGTTACTCGTAATTTAATGAGTATGCAGTTTAAGCCATTCTCGGTTACAATTTATATAGGAGATGAAAATAATCCAAATTATGCTGGTGTTGAAGATATCGATACTATTGCTAATCAGATACTAATTGCAAATGGTCCTAGCGGCCCCAATACTGAATATTTGTACAATTTAGCATCTGCAATGCGTGACATAGCTCCAGATGCCAAAGACGAGCATTTATTTACACTCGAGGCAACAGTTTTGAAACTAGAGAAAAATCGTCAAATGCTCAGTATAGAATAATTAAATCTTTAATTTTTGAGAAAATTAAATGAAAATTATAAAACCAAATTATTTGAAGAATTTGTATGTACATTGCTACATATATATTTGAATAAAAATTTATTTTTCCTTATACAATTGTTATTATATTTTCAAAGAAACAAATATGTAACAACATGATGAAAACTTGCACGACTTGGTTTTGCGTTTTTAAAATAGGTAGACACGAATTAAATATAGTGAACTTCGTATCAATAGCATGTTCGCTCCATTACTTGACAACGAATGGATGAATCACACAGCGGAATATGGAGACTAGCACGAGAGTATTAAAACGTTTTACCCGATTGACGACGTTTGGATTAATATTTTATCATGAAAATAATTTATAAATTTTCTGTTCATGATTTTTATTTTTCTAGGTTGAAATTAACTTATAACAATAATTTGGATGTTCATAAAAAATATTAAAGTTTTAAATTGGAACTACTTTTTCGTGAGTATGGTGTAAGTCGGTTCATGCGCGTAATGATCAGCTGAAAATTGAGAGCGGCCATTCCTTGGCAAAAGAAATAACTGTCAAATCGAGAGAAATTCATCGAATTTTATTTTATCTTAATCTGAGAAGTTTGTAAAAAAAGGACCAAGATTGGGTGATTCATTGACGTGAGAACGTTCGGACGCATCCGGGTAAGTTATTTGCTAATTTACACGAATTTTCGATGGCGTCGTTTTCGACGTTGCGAAATAGTTCTCGTACCGAATTTTCAAAATTACGCACAAAGTAGAAGTCGATTTTGCACAATAGTACTTAGTCTTTAAGTAATTTCATCAATGTCGGAATTTCATTTATATATTGAAAAAAAAAAAATAGTTTGTAATTCGTAGTATGGGAAGTAAACATTCCATTTGTACCAGAGAAATTCGTTCATCAACTGTGTGAATGTATAGCTATATATTCTGTATCAACAAAGGCTTATTCACAGTAACCTTAAAATCCACTTTATATTTTTCTTAATTTTCCGGGGAATATTGGAGGTATAGCCGATACTTTGTCTATAGTTTTTTGTGTATTTTTGATTAATGAAACAATTAATGACAAAAGGGTTCATTTAGTCCCAAAATATTGGTTATTGCAAAATAATTTTCAATATTGCAGGTTAAGATTATGTTTTCTCAGTACCATGTGCGAAAATTAAAGTCTCGATAATAATTAAATTTTCTAAATCAAATCAACCCATGCGAAAAATCAACCTTCGAATATTCGAGATAATTCGCACGAGCACGAGTTTTCATAAAGATAGGCAGAAAGAGTTGAGACATGAATGTCGTATAGGTTCCCCACCCACGGTATTACATACAATACTCGTATCATGCCTAAAAATTCTCTGCCTGTCCAGACTTGTTCAAACCAGAAGTTTCGTGAAATTTCGATGAATCACCGTCATTGCGGATATTTTTTTTTCATTTTTAACAACTAAATACATTTTACAATGTATTTATGCGGTATAAGTAGGGCATTTAAAGAATATTCAAAGGGTTTATCTCGATAAATATATTATAAGCGTAAAACCGGCCCAAGGGTTACATGAACGTTGGTTTTCCTTTGTACAGCCGTTTATTTCGGCTGATTCCGCGCTCGCTCGTGGATTCCCGTGATCCGAGGCCGTTGGTCGTTCGCGCGTCAGTCGTCAGTAACACAGTAACCAAGCGAATAAGAGGTTTGCGTAAAAGAGTGGCTTACACTCTTGCGAGTTTACGCACACAAGAAGGAGACAAAAGTGAAAGAAAAACAAGTACATATAAACGGGAGTGATAATTCAATTGAACTATTAAAGCTAACAAGAAAGATACGCACTATATTTTTCGCGCTGAAAAAAATCTACTTTAATGTTAATCGTGTTCTTTTTGTTGAATTTACTATAAAGTTTATTAATTTAAAGAAATTGAAACTTGAAGACTGACTAGTGTTAATTTTTTATACTGAAAATATTATTTATTGAAAATTTTTTAACAAATAACCTAAGAATAAACTCAAAATTAAAGTGCAGAAGAGTAAATTTTTGGCATTTGGCACTTTATACTTACGGGAATAGAGAGGGAATTTATTAATCGACGTCTTCAGTTTCGTCATTCGAAGAGTGCGTAGCGAGGGAGAGTACGGATCAGTTGTTTTTGACAGTTCGTTGCATCAGCCGGTGGCGCGTTAAACTTCGTGTCCTCTCCCTTTGTTCGGCAGTATAACTCGCGTTCACCGTACGCTTGCGTCATCCGTTTGGGACCAATCCGAAAATATTTTTCGTGTGAACGTCCTTACAACGCAACTAAATTATTTATTTCTTATTTATTTATATGTAAGTATCTCAAAAAAATTCTTATCCATAATAATAAAATAAAATTTTACATTTACCAATTGTATTCTTTGACATACTTTCTTTACGTGTCACTGCACGAAGAATTTTTGTGATTATTTATAATCTAACAAAACCTGGTTTTAATTTATTAATTTTTTTTATCGTTAACTTTGAGATTTTCATAAAAAGAAATTTGTAATTCGAAAAAAGAGTACTAAAATCTCTCTATCAAAGAATGTCACTATAAAGAGGAATGACAGATGAACTATTATTGACAGTTCTCTTACGTACGTGCTTATTATCATAGTAGAAGAAAACGATCTCTTTGCAAGATGATAACTTGAAGAAAGCTTGTTATGTATTCACATTGAAATCAAATGATTAAAATTATTTTGTGAAAATATTTATCTCGATGAAAAAATTTATCATCAAAGAGGTTTATTTCGGCGGTTAATTTTATTTATAGTGAACTTCCGGATGAGCATTATAACAAATTTTATGTCAAACTGAATAAGCTAATATTAAAATTATAAGGGAATGAATGAAAATTCTATCCACTATGAAACTGTTTACTTCATACGGTTGTTTTCGTTCGAGCGTACGTGCGTACTGTCATGGTAGTGAAAGCGGTCGTATCCGATGCAAGGTGAATCTGTGGCCTCGAGACTAAGCTTACTAGGCTATGTTCGCTCCATCTTATGTCACTGTGTTTTTTCTAGCTTAAAAAAAAATGCGTGAGCGAAAAAAAACTCGCTTTTGAAATATCTGTTGCATTTTCGGGTTCTTTAAATGGACGCGACTGAGTGACGTTTGCTACGTCACGTAGCCTTGTTTACTCTACCCGATATTCGCGTCTTTGTAAACACTGTGAGTTGTAAATACGAGAGCTCCGGCGCGGGCGAATCGATAAATCGATTCCTCTATCGGTGTAAGCTCATTGTCTCTTTTTATCTCCGTTCGTTTTGGTTGTTTTGGACCTCGGGAGCTAACGAGTTATTCGCTATCTGCCACGGTCACAGTCCGTGCTCGAGAAAAACAAAGTGTATCCGAGGGAGGAATGAAAATATATCGAAATAATCCAATTAGCTCGTCAACTTATCGCTCTAACACTCTAATGGGTAGACGCATGTTTTTGCGTTGATCGATTTCAGTTTCACGCGTGATGTTTGTTCGTCTCCCACTCTTCCCCTAACTGATTCTTATCGGTTCGTTTTCTCGTTCGTTACACTAATGTTTTCGTCATCCGTTTCGTTCTTTTACTCCGTCATGTTTTCACGAGTACCGAACATTCTCAGATTCGCAAGGTCTGTGTCGTGTTTGTCCCAGCTACCGAAATAGAATTATATTTCGATTCCTACGTATTTACGAGGGAAATAGGAACGCGTTCTCGTTTTGGGTTAAAGTGGAGGGGAAGAGGATCCTGTCTTGCATAATCTCGAAAAATTAAAAATGGAAAACAAAACGAAAGATTTAAAAAAATTTTTAAATGTACAACTACAGCTATATTGATTATAGTTCAAAGTTATTGAGAGCGGGATTTGAAATTCTGCGCAAATGTGACTTATTTTGACGCTCGGAGCACCCGAACGGTTCAACGTACCGTTTGCTCGGCCAATTCCGTCCTTTCAATTGACATAATTTTAATACGCATTTAGATTGTCGTGTAATGATCTATTTTTAGTCATACGTGAATCATTCATTCGATCTAAAGGTTTAATGAATGATAATAAGTCTGTATGTTATTTGGCACAACAAGTTATAGTTGATTTGAAAATATAAACTAAATTTGTTTTTTGTTTTCGTATTTACAGATACAAGGCTAGCCAGCTGGGTCATTCTTGTAGTGTGACTGCATTTTCCAGCCAGACCTACAACTCTGGTGTCAACGTTGTAGCCGCATCACTGTTGTAGTCAGCTGTTTGTCACACATTGCAGGAATGGACACATCGGGCTCGCCTGTACCGGATGCAATCCACCCCCTGCTAGAACAACTGCAAGAAGCTTTGGTTCTGGAGATAAAACATGTACCAAGTCTCCAGTTGCCCATAACGACTCAGGTAAATTTTTATTTCGAGAAATATTCTTTATTTGTAACACCTATTTACCAATTTATAGAGCTAATAAAAATGACGCAATATTATTTTAGAATGATGAGATCACAATAGGCGCTAGAGATGGATCAGCACACGTACTCAGATGTCTGAAGGTGTGGTATGATTTACCATCGGACGTATTTTTTATGGCCATCAACCTTATGGACCGCTTCTTGACCAAAATGAAAGCCAGACCAAAACATTTGGCTTGCATCAGCGTGTCCGCATTTCACATAGCTGCCGTCCAAATGGCTCAATCCGTTGACGCTGATCATTTGGTATCTATCTCCCAATGTAAATGCACCGGGGGTGATTTAAAACGGATGTCCGATGTTATTCGCAACAAATTAGAATGGGCACCAGGCACGCAGCCCATCACATCGCTAACATTCTTGCGTTTGTTCAATTTTATGTTCCACACAATTGCTACCCAGTTGGGAATTGGTGATCTCTACGCTAGTATCGCTAGGGTAAGTTTGCAATTGTAGATTATTGCACGCTGCACGTAAATTTTTATTTTCTTGAATTACATTACTCAAGCAATTTTGTTCTCTTTAGGAACCCCAACTCCTGCTTAGATTAGAAATGGTAGCCTGTGATGGCAACTGTGCAAGCTTGAGACCATCCGAAGTTGCACTTGTATTGCTATGCACGTACTTGGATACCGCCGTTAAACGGTTGGAAGCCAATTCCGAGACTATGCCCTCTGCATCAGTTCCAGGTACATCTAACATGATTATGGGCGATAATCCAGCGCGACAACTACTGAGATTGGTTGAATTTGCTGTCGAATTGCAGAAGATTTGTAAGGTACGGTTGTTAGAAATATCTGCATATATTTGAAGTATTGTTAAAAATTTGATTTTTAATTTGATTAATTTCGAACTATTCAATTTACTCTTATAGATCCCAGATGATAGTTTTCTCGCCACGCATGAAAAGGTGAGCGCTATTCTGATCAAATACAACGCTCAAGAGCAGACACCTCATAGGCAAAGGCTAATATGGCGAGTTTCATCGCGTACCGCACGGCTTTTAAGACCAACTGACAAATTGAAATCCGTTTTACCAGCGATTGCAGAGCATGCACCTATTCCATCACCAAGTAGATTAAGGTATATGAAAATATATGATAATTAATTAATATAATAATATTTAAAAAAATATTATATGTAACTTTTCTCCGTCGCATTATTCTCTCATTAACTTATATTTGTGATCTTTATAGGAGAAGCCGTAAGTTCGCTCGACGGCATGGAAACAAGAGACGTTAAGTCGACGAATGTTACACACTCTAAGGTATTAATTATTGACATAAGAGAGAAAATTTTTTTCAACTTGGATTTTTACAAATTTAACTGAACGATGTTTCAGATGCCGTAAATTGATATAATGCTGGCCAAGAATATCATTAAAGGAAGGATTAGTTGATATGACGAATTTGAAGAAAGGATAGAAAGTACAAAAAAATTTCCATACATCATACAGTGAATTGCAATCGATTTTGTACTTTATACTACATTTAAGAAAGTCATGGAAGAGTAAGTCTGTGAATGTTTTTGGTCACTGCTGTTTGTGATCAATTGTCATTACAGTAATCGATACATTTTCAATGTATTTACACATATAATTTTAACCCATTTTATGTCGATAATTTCGGAATTTCTATAATTTTTCATTTGATTATTTCAACTGAATGCACTATATTGATTTCTGACGGTTTATATTTGATCTATAAGAATAGTATAAAATGGGGTAAAAGCAACAAAATGTCAAAAAAAAGACAAGATATTCTAACTTCAGTTTTTACGTTTATTGTCGCTACAAGATGAGAGCTGTGAGAATAAATGCTTATTGAAAACGATGAAACATTTTTTTTAGAAACATTGAAATTAATGTGATAATATGTCCGCTATGATTAATATATTGGATGTAGATGTAATATTACTAAAAACATATTCTATCTACGTGTGTTAAAAAGGAAAAAATGAGAAAAAAAGCAAATATGAATTAAATTTAAAAAAAGTAAATAGTGAGTGGAAATTAGAATATTATATATAAAGAAATTTCTTGCCCCGTCGGGGCTTTGCTAACGAAATTTGATGTTTATTCAAATGTTTTCATTTCAAATAATTATGTATTAGATGAATTGTACATAAAATAATGCATGTCGAGCAGTTCTCACATTAAAAATGTGCGAATTGATAAGAACAGAAGTAGCGATATGCATATTCGTTTTGGAAGCGTTTACGAATAATCTTAAATGCTTGAGACATGCTATTTCACAGATAGATAAGTATCTCAAGGTCATAGCAAGCCTTAAGCAATAAGTTTTTTTTGCACACTCGAATAGGGCAATAAGGAATCGCATTTTCACGCACGTGTGATGAAAGTAATCAAATACCTTAAAAAATCATGTTAAAAGTAACATTTGTCTTGCGCATTTAAGTGTCAATAGATCGTGGTTTATATACTCGACTATTGTTAATAATACAAATATTGCCCATTTCATGTCATTGATTAGTATGATTAACCTATCATATTTCAATAGAGCACAAATTTGTGAAACCTCAATAATACTCTTACACGATTCTGTACAAAATATATAAATTCACTTCCCTTTGAACAGTCTAATTCAGTTCTATAACATTTATTTTCAAGTATAATTTAGTATTCATAATTTATTTTTTATTTTGTGCAATGTATACATTCATTAGTTTTTCTATCAATTATTTATTACGAATATTTTCGTGAACATTCGTCATTAGCTCGTACCTCAATGAGAAATTATAATCGATATGTTTATGAAGAAATCTGCTTCGTGGAATTTTGATCTTAGCCAGTTAGTACTAGTCATAATCCGTCATATTTCACCAATTTTCCTAATGCAATTCCTTGCATTTTGATTGGAATTTCGTTTGAGAATATGTAGAAAGGATATTTATAAGAATCGGCTGTGTATCAAAATATGGAAAAACTGTTATAGGAAAGAATGAATGCACAGTTCAATTGACGAATAATACATATCCCTGATATGATCCTGAGTAAATATTCCCCCCGAGTTTAAACATTGTCTTTCAAAAAGTTTGAAAATTGATTCATGTAAATGTTTTGTATTAATTATTGAATATTTTGAAAAATATGAGTAAACGATGTTACAAGATGCAGAGCTATTTATTAATTATTAGGACTATTTGAATTTCAGAATTAATTGAAAAATTAAAAAATTTTATTTATAATATTCGATTAAATGTTTCGATTTATATAGATGTAAATGTAAGCGAATTTTTTATTTATTGGAAAATATGTAATTTAATATTCGACACATTTTTTTAAATTTATTTTTGATGATCTTCATGTCGAAAAATTTGCATCATGAAGCAGGAACCTTTTACTTTGATTCATAAGGCATTCTTTGCGATTTCAAATACACGTTTTCGACTGTTATTGAAATTATTGTATACACTGTACAAATATTACTTAAATATAAGTAGAAAAAAAATTAAAAATTACTGAAATTAATATCTTTATTAATTTAAGTATTTTTAGATTATTACATTTGATCTCTTGAATCTACAAATATTCGTTGATTCTATTCTATTTGACTATAGCAAATGATCTGTAGTATAAAATAAAAAAGAAAATGATTAATAAAAAGTTTTTTATAAAAATTAATGTTGAAATATTTATTTATAATTGCATTTGGATTCTGAACAACAAACCTACTAACAAAATAAAAACATTACAATTCCTGGGAATAAGATTTCTTTGGGACCGAAGTTGTAAACCGTGAATCTTGTGGACATTTTTCCGAAAAAAAATCATTATGAACCATATTAGCTATATTACGCCCACTGATTGCACTCATTTCCATAGCGCTTGCTGCCCATTCAATAGCATTGACATGATACAAAAATTTATGTAATTTGAATTTGTCTAAACGCTTTTCTGTTGAGTATTTAGGATAAGCCTTCCATACAATTTCCTCTAATTCATCAATCTGTAATTTGAGAAAATTAATCTTAAAAGTTCTGTTCATTCACAAATACACTTATAAATGTTTCGTACATTTGAAAACATCTCATCAACAATCTTTTGTTTTAACGGTTTTTGACTGAAAATTTTCCACACTTTAGAATTTCCAATAGGGCCTTCTACAGTATTTAATTTTCCTACAGAGCTGATTTTTGTTACATTGGGGTTGCAACTCAGAATGCTATCTATATTTTCGTCTACTTTGAAATAATTAGAATTCAAATCTGCTTTGAGAAAAGTCACATGGGTAGTCTGATATTCTCCAGGAAATTCAAAATCTTCAGGGAATCCTTCAAACTCAATTGGCGCATAATGATCTGATGTGAGTGGAAAAGCTATTATTACCATATCATAGTAACTGAACATAATGTCTGGATTATCTAAAATAAAATTTATTAATTTTACAAAATACCATCATCAATTTTCATTTGAATGTCAGAAAAATTGTTATACCTTCAGTGGTATAATGTAATTCATATGTATCAGAATTATTTGCTGATGGTAAGTAGTGGATTTTGCTTACTTCAGCTGGAATTATATTTACTTTGGTATTGCTGTATATCAAATGTCTGGGCACCTATAAAACAAACATTTCATATTGTTCAATTATAATATTCAATATTCTCTATAATTACCTCAGCATTTCCGCCTTTGACAGCCCACAAGCCAGTGCCAGCTCCAGCTAAAGACACGCAGCCAACAAAAGCATGGACATCGGTAGATTGTCCATAATTAACAACTAGAGTGGCTTTTACTAACTCATCTATTATCTTGTCTTTGAAATTCATACTAAGTAATTGATCTTTTATAGTTGTTTCTAATAATTTAGGGAAATCTTTATTTAGAGCAGCTAACATACTGGTGACATTTTCATAATATAAACCAGCATCTTGAAGTCCATAAATTTTTTCAAAATCGTATAAAATGTTATCCACGTATCTAACAAGAAACAAAAAGCAGTAAAAGGAAATAAGATATTTATTTTCACAAGGGCTATACCTATGAAGTTTGAATGGTTGAGTGCCATATCTATACAGCAATTTTGCAAGATTGATTAAGTTCCATTGACTCTCTTTAAATATGAATTCTTTACCATTCCAAACTCCAGTCATTTGATTACTTTTCGGTCTATGTTCCAAACCTAATAAAAATATAGATCAAAATTCAACTTCATTCCCATAACAAAATTAGTTTTACCTAAAGACTTTGCAAAATTCAGCATATATCTGTTACGGGGATGAATCACAGATCCACCTGCTTCATATTCATTATCATCAATTTCTATTGTAGCTAATCGACCACCAATTTTCTTAGATTCGTACAAATCAATATAAAGATTACCATCGAATAAATCAGTCAAGAAATGGGAGGTAGATGCTCCTCCGATACCACCACCAATAATAGCTAAAAATATTCAAATTATTTTAATAAATGTTCTAAATAATTCTATAGCCTTATAGCATACCAATATTTGGTCTACACAATTCAGCAAAAATACTATTTTGTAGACACGATAAAAATATCAACGCTACTATTGAGATTTTCATTTTCATTAAATTTAAAAAGTTTAAATATTCAACACTACAAATTTTCTTGTCTTTTTTTTTATATTTCAATTTTCTTTTTATTTTAAAATTTATCACATTCGCTATTTCAAAACTTAACAAATCTTATAGTACTTTAAACAGAGAGATCAGTTATATCACATTTTACTTTATAGACTTTAATCATAAATTCTGTTAATTCAATATCATATCAAATTCAAAATGAATAACAAGCAAAAAATTAAAAAACATAGTCTTATTGTTTGGTCACATGACTAGAAATAATTCATTTCTGTCGTTGTTAGAGGGCGTTGATAGCACCTTGCAAAATAAGGACCTGTAATATTCGCGTTTTCCACGAATTTATCCGATGGAAACCGATCACATCCGAATCGCTCGCATTCGCGCCAAAAACGTTATTGTTGTTGTCGCGCCGACATTTTGAAATTCCTTTTTCGCAATAGTGGCTTGCAATTAAGAATTAGTATAAAAGCAACATTTGGTTTCTCGCTAAGTTACTTCTACGATGATATTATTCACATTCACATCAATCACCAGCAAAACCGGTAAGTCAATTATTTAAAAATGTAAAATGTAATGTAATGTTATTTGTAAATGTAAATGTAATGTATGGTGTAATATGTATGTAATACTGTATCGCTCCAATAGAATTGTTTCCTTAACTATATATTTACGTGAATCGAAGGATTTATGACTTCTGCGGAGTTCAGGTCAAATGCCTATATACTTTATATTGTCGGGGGTCTACATTCAACAAATTAATTAAACATATAACGCGTGAAATGACACATCGCTCTACAAAATTTGACCTCATCTAACAGACCATATTTTGTATCGTTTCATGACACCAAGGGGAATAATACTTAAAACAGTTCCACGAAATATCGTTACGCGATGTATCGATTCGTGGCATGATTTATTTGTACTCGGCATCAACGGATTTTTTCCACCTCTGACGTCACGCGTAGTTCGCGAAAATGTCGACCTCGGCGTGCGCCATATTTATACAAAAGAAAAAAACAATTTAGTTAACTGTCAGCCCTGCTCGGGACTATTCGGCGATTTACGTACGTTTAAAAAAGCTCGCTCGCATGTGGGATCTCATCGAAAATAAAAAGATCACGATTTTCGTTTCGGCTTCTGGAGCGCAGCTTCGCTCTTAATCATCCGCAAACACGAGTAAAAAGCGGAAATCGCCAAGAAACTCGATACTCGAGTACAATAATTGCTCGAGGAATATTTCGTAAATAAAGCCACAGTAGTCGAAAACGTTAGCCGCAGGGACGGACAAAATTTGCGAAGGAGCAATCGCGCGTGTTACTCGTAGTCATCGACGGTTTACAGCGAAGGGGTGCAAAGTAACTACCAAAGAAGATCGAGGTGGGAGGATCGTGCTAATTGCTCGACCTATCAATTTCCTCCATTACAGGCCCTCGTAATTTCGTATTTCGATCGAGCTCGGGCAGAAAAAGAAAAGGGCAAACCCGGGAGCATATTAACGAGAGCTTTTCGATCGGGAAACGTGACGCGATAATAACCAAAGCGGGAGTAGTAAGAAGAGAGCAAAAAAAAAGTCAAAAACCTCGTTAAACGCGTGGTTCGCGAGAAAGCGAGTGAGCGAAGAAGGAGGGGGAGGAGGAGGACGACGAAGAAGAGCAAGGGAGAGAGAGAGAGAGTGCGAGGCTGGGTGGGGAGGAGAGACGATGGAGAAATGGGAGTCGCGCGGAGGGGAGGTGGGAGAGAGGCCGCGTTGGAGAGGGAAAAGCCCCGTGCTTTTGAAAAAGTTTTATCTTGCCGGCTCGGCTCGAGCTCTCAGACGCTACCGAACGCCGGTACGGTGTGTTGTGCACGGCGTGCTCGGTAGTACGCGCACACACGTTTTTTTTAAAACGCGCGTTTTCGCACGACAAAACGCGCGAATTTCTAAAGTGCGACGAGCAAAGAACATCGAGCCCTTCCTCTCTCCCCATTGTTGGATACGAGGGAACGTGTGCCAGTGTCAGTGGGCCCGGAGAGTTCCCCGCGCGTCATGCGTTGACGTTTTGACGTCCCAGTAGGAAGATTATTAGAATATTCGCGCGAGAGAGAGTAATAACACAGGAGAGTCCACGATGAGGGAGGAGTTAGCGGTGGCCCTGTTGCTGTCGCTGCTGGCGCTAGCCGGTGCGCTAGCCCACGAGGTGAGTTCTCCTCGACCGACGTCTACGTAGTCTGACGTATCTACCACAATTTCGATTCTTTTCGTTGCTTCTTTATCGAACCGGCAAGATCTTATCTTGGATGTTTATCGCCCGGCAAATCCGAGCGTAACCCAATTTCGCACCTCCAGTCGAGAACAATGTGAAATTATCGAAATCGGTAGGAGACACCGGCTACAGGCAATGGTCATTCCCCCGGTACTGTTTCGCACCTTGTGCGGTATTCGCATACGCGAGTCAGCGTAACCGGATCGTTCGACGCTCCGGCGAAATCCTATTCCAGATAGCGCGATCGACGTGGTATATTGTTCGATCGTTTTCGCTTGAGAAAATAACGGAGAAATATGCATTGGATCGATGTAGCGAGATTTCTCCGATTTTATAATACACCGCTATTTTCAATTACGTTATATATGTTTAATTTGCAATCTCGTTCAATCTCTCAGATTTGTTGTCATTTTTATTATGGGTTATTTCGCAGAACTGGTCCTCCATAGACAAAAACGTTCGTTGCGGCGAATCTGCTTCACTATAGGAACGAAGATTAGAGTAATTGACAACTGTGACAATTCTATTCTGAAACGAGCGAGATGAATTTTTCTCCAAGTGGAAAATATCGTTTCTGATCAGCCCACGAGATAGTACATTCTATTCTAGATGTATAAAAACGGCAGCAATAAAGTCGTCCGAGATGTTACGAAAAAAGAAGGACCAGGTCGAATTAAAATCTACTCGTGTTTCTCTATTTTTGTCTCACGAAAAGCTCGCGCGCGAATCCGGAAAAGTCTCGTACTCGTTGATTCACCAATTATCATCTACTTTTTCGATTTTTTTTCAATTCCTCCTAAGATGAGATAGACCCTAATTTTAACCGGCGGAGCGTCCGCCGTGAGCGGTGTGAATAAAAAAGAAATAAGCGTTTCTCTCGGCAGAAGTGTCATCTGAGGCATTTCATATTTATCGAGCTCGAAAATAAAACGCGATGTACTCTCGTTCCTCCTTTCTTTACTTACTTTCGTCCTAATTTTACCGGAAATGTGTCTTTATTATATCAAGCGAAAAATCATATTAAAGCATGACGATCGATCGCACGCGGTCTGAATATTCCTCCAGACGAACCGGAAAAGCGCTGGCTAACTCATTTATTAATGATTATGGGTTAAATTCGATTTTCGGGGTTGACCTTGGAATTGATTTTTAGCCAGAATCGATAAAATGATGTTGAGAGTTCTCGAAATCGGATAAAACTGTCGTGCAATCGCGATTCGATTTGTCATCGATAACGCCTTATCATGCTGCGCGTATAATGGAGCCGGATTTTCAAGGTTCAGCTTTTCCGGCTGACCAGGTTTTTAACGAGTCTGAGCCCCTTTTTCTCCTATTGAATTCACCAAAAATATGGTAATTCGCGAAAAGGCCAAAATTCATATTTTACTTATCCGGTCGGAAAACTTCGGATTTTCGGTTGGAGAATTTAGTAATATCGAGATCGATTAGCGGTGTCGCGACAGCGTTTTCGCTTTCTGGGGTTGATCGATTTATTGCAGTTTTACTAGTAAAAATTCTGTTACTAATTTTCCAGTTCGTTGAGCCAAAATGTTTTCGGTCTTTTGACTCTCGAGATAATCGAAACAATTCATAGTAATATAACGACAATAAAAAAAGTCAAATTGTAAATGAAACATAAATTTGAAAAATCTTGCAATAACTTGAGATATCGTGTTCTTAAATTTATTTAAATTATCATAAGTGCTTGTATTATCTCTGAAGTAATACGTACTAATCTATTTTTCCATTATGTTTTGAAATTAATATTCGCTTTGTATTACTTAAGTATTTAGATAAAAATAAATATTTCGTTTTTTTTTCAAGATTTATTTTTTTTAAGTTGATATTTCATTCGTATTGAATAAAATAAATACATTCATACTTATTCTCTTAAACTATATGTTAGATAATTTCCAAGTTGGGAAAATAGCTATTAAAACCATTTTTGTTAAGTATGTAATATTTGAAAATTCTATTCTTCTATATAAGTACTTAACTTCGAGCATATTCACAAGCCTTATGTAAAGTCATGTCTCAAATAGCGAGAGCGAGAGAGGAAGAGTAGAAGCTGAGAATGTGAGAAAGAAAGAGATAAAAAAAGGATCAAAACGCAACGGTAAAAAAGAGGCACGTCGTAGCGCTATAGACCTCCGTGTCCGTGATAAATCGCTTAACCTCACCGTGCCGAAGTCCGCGTGCGTTTTTTCTGTTTTTTCTCTTCAGCGTTACGGCGTGTGGTCGGTATGCGTGCGCCTTACTGGAAAACTCGGGTGAGTTTTGCGGAAATTTTGCGTCTCGAGATTCGGTCCCTCTTCTTTACGAGCGGGCGTAGATAAGGGCCGGCGCGTATTTCCCGAATATCAATGTATATAAATGCGGTCCATTGTGCCGGGGCTTCTCGCTTATCCGATAAAAATTGGCCACGCGCTCGCTCGACTGTAATCGCATCGATTTTCATTGTCGCGCGAATTGTACGCTCAGCGTCGTTCCTCCTCTCCCACTGTATTGTGGATTTTACTCCAATGCGAGGTTCGTTGAAAAACGAAAGGGATAAATATTGAACGACCTATGATCAATATTTGCCGTTTTTTATTTTACCTCCCACTTCTTTTTTTCTCAATTTTCCTCTATAAATCCGACAAAGGACACACTTTTGATATTGAACGAAACGACAGTGATCGACATCCGGGAAATGAAATGATGTTTAAATAAGTATCCCGACTATAACAAGGTAACCAAATTTTCTCACTTTTATCGATATTTATGTCGATGAGAACGATACACAAATTGCTAATTGTATTATACCGAAATTATTACAGAATTATCTTTTCGAAATTAAACCTCGTAAAAATTTTCATTTCCCGCTATGGATCTCGCTAGTTTTCGGCGATCGGTTAGTTAAAAGTGCGATATCTCATTTTGGGTCTTCGGAACGCGTCGAGAATCAGGCTCGTGCGTATAATTTTCCGCACGAAACTGAGCATCGTCTTCGCGTAATGACGCGTTATTAGCGCTGGTTTTTGCGCCTTCAAAAAGAGCAAAGGGAGGTTCGTTCTCGGGACTCACCGCGTTTACCGATTCGAGTTGATGTTTCTATTTACCTCCATGATGGAAATTGAGCGAGATGCGCTATCAATTGAGGCGAAAAAAATTCACAATCATTTTTGGTACATTAAAACGGATGAAAACCATAGCGAAGGGTAAAATAAACTGTAAACATATTGTATAATGAAAAAGTCGATTTTTGTAATTTCAAGAACAATATCTTTTTATTTTCGACTTTTTTTTGTTGCATTATTATTTTTCGGGGTATGAATGGAAAAGTAAAATTACTCTTCAAAGCCCATTAAGAGTTAAATTTACATCAATTTTTCTTCGCGATTTCATGAATTAAATACATCTTTCAGTTAAATCTGAACTGTTCAATTGATTATAAAAAGCCAGAATGGGTAAAATTTTTTGAGAAATAAAATATCACATGTTCTTTTCGAATGTATACCGACTGTCTATGGCGATTGAATTTTTACACATAGAAAAATAGATCGATATCCTCGATTCAATAAAATTAAAACTAGAATAATATCACTTTTCTGTTTTTTTGCTAAATTTAAGTGGCGTGAGAAGCCGATTCCACGCTTATTGTTTATTTAAAACCGTTACTCTTGTTGCTTCAAACTGGCATGTAAAAAAGACAGAGTTTCTTGTCCGGGCGTTAATTAGCGGTTATGTCGTTATATCGATCAGCTGTAATTATTCACGCGCTTACATACACAACAGACGTTGTAGCACACGCTGTTTTGTTTCCATAATCGCGTGTTTTGCATATCGGTTAGCTCGATTTATCGAAAGCCAATTGTCGAGCTGATTCGGATTAATCGGCAAAATTCTTTCGATGAAAAGAGAAATGTAGTGGGAGTTTTAAATTGACGGAGAAAAAGCGTGCCAAAAAAAGCGCCGTAACTCAATAATCGCAATTTAATCGAGAGAGTGTGTTATCTATCGATCGGCAGGAAAGGAGAAAAAATTCAAGCTCGATTTATCAGATCCAGCGAGGCTCTTAACGAAACAATTCAGCGGGACGATTAACGTCGACTCATTTGATTAACCTGCCTTTTATTAATAATGCGCGCGCGCGCTCATCGCGGCCTCGAACTCGCAATCGAATAATTCATTCGAGATTTTACAACGCGCCTGATTCTCCTGGGGATTGTAGGATCGTGATGTCACGAGCAGTTCTGTATTTTACGTTTGTTTATTTATTAATATATTAGCGAGACGGGTTATGAATGAATTTAAATCACGTTGGATAATCGATATGCAATCGTGTATATCTTGATTTAGACATATGTATGTTTATGTTTCAACTGGAATTCTTATTTGGTTATCCATTTATGTCTTTTCGAATTTTTTTAATCGTTCTAAAATCTGGAGAATCACGTACACTCTAGTCCTACGCGCACACAATAAATTTCTTCGATTTTATTTTTTTAGAGTAAAAATACTCGCTTATTAATTTTGTCTCATTCGAAAGATTATCTCATTGGGTTAGTGAAATATTCCTCTCGCGGTATTACCGGGAATCGAAAGTGATCTAGCGGCGTTAGAATTCGCGAGTAGATATGATTTAATCGTCCATGAATTTCTAATCTCTTCGGCATTAATTAACACATCATTTTTTCCTCCTCCTTTTTTTTCATTTAGAGCAAAACAGTTAGCAGGCTGTTCGAGATTCCACTTCCGAGCGATTAGTTGCGATAAATATAGACGATTACATTATTTATCGAAAATCTAGTTCATACGAGTAAGGATTATCGCGGATAAGAAGAGTATAGATTCACCACTCGTGTGCAAGTCTGACTAAGTTTTATTTTAGACCGAGTTTTATCGATTTTATCAACGCGAGGGATTTCTCGCTCGTGTCGCGCGTCATCTATCATCCCTACTCTGGTTTTTTCTCCACTAAATATAATCCACGTGGATCGGAACAGCGCTAATAGATTTTTCGCGTAATCCTTATCGAAACTCGTTTTCGTACTTTAATCCCTATTTTAATTGCTCGGGTATTGAGTTATTCGTTGCACGAAATTACAAAAATTATCAAATTTTAAGGGTTTAAACTATAGACGGTTTACCAATAAGATAATAATAGAAGGAGCATAGAAAAATGCGAAAAATTACACATATTCGGTTATTTTGTCAAAATGATAACAAATTTCTGAATATTTGTTTCCGAAAAAATTGTCGAATGAACACTCAATTTTAAGTATTACGTGCAACGGTATTCGAGTAGAAAAAATTTGTCGCGATTTTCCGGGAAAGTTGATCCGCTGGCTTGTCAGGCAACGAGTAACTTCAATGCCCGAACAGGTGGGATCATCCGAGTTCGACCCCTTGGCGAACCACGCCGGCGCGCACCTGTGTATGTATACAGTCGGGCGATATCGGCGCGTCGAGACACTCGGGGTAAATGACGCGCAGCGCGCGATACACCGAACCCCCGCCCTCCGCGTCGCGTGGCATTGGCTACCGCTCCATTGTTCTCCACGCGTGTCGCTAATTGCGCTATACAAGTAGGACGATCTTCAACGAGGTGGACTGTTGAATAGAGACACTCCGAAAAGAAATCGAAATTTATGCGAACTTGACCGAGATTACGGAAAGAATGTTGGTACAAAATTGAGAAAATTTTAAAATAAACTAAAATAGCGATGTTATAGTTTATTAATTCGTTGCCGATCGACAAGTAGAGCTTTTGCAGAATCCTATATTTTTCTGGATTTTAAATTGAAATATCTAATGCAAGTAGAAACACGAGTTAACTTGTGATTGGTCGATGGAACGTTTAATATTTTTTTGTTTGTTTTCAAAAATAATAAGAGGCCAGAGGAATTAGAAAATTTTCAAATTGGTATTCTAACGTTGAAATGAGAAATCCTAAAATGTAAAACAGAGAGAGTTTTTCACGCGTTTCATAATCCCAGCAGGGAGCGAAAAAGAAAATTAAAGGAAAAATCTAGTGGCCAGACGAAAAAAAGTGTCCCGTTTTCGTTCCACACCCGGGGGGACGTAAGACGCGGATAAGTCGCCGTGCCCTCGCGAGAGACGCGTGGGCGAGTCAAACTGGTTTTCTGCATCGCGTGTCCGTGGCTCGCAGGAAGAGAAAAGGAGCACGACTTCGATGGGGAGCGCGTACTCTCTCGGCAACTCCGCAACCGCGAGAGCTCTTTTCGTACTGCACGCGCTCGCGGATAATTGAATTGTTCGGCTCGACCAATTTTCTCCAAAAACTACTCTCTGTATTAATTCCGATAATCGAATTTCTCATACTTTATTTTGCCTTTTTCGTCGCATTTTCCCAGTCGTGAAATTCGATAAACCCTCCAGATAAGGAGACCGTTAATTTTCGAACGTATCGATATTTTGGTCAAGGATGGAAAATTTTCTTCGAACATTCGGCGGATTATATTCTCGATAGTGGGAGGACAAGGGACATGAGTAATTTCGAAAGTGCTCCCGATGCAACTAAGGCCGCGTGGGCGGGCAATAACTCCGCGAAGGTGACACGAAACGTTGGGTTCTCTCGACTTCTCTCGTGCCCTTTCTTTCTCGAGGCTCGCGGTACGCGAGACCGTTGAATGGGATAACTTCACTCCATTTCTGTGTTGTATTTATAACGCGCCCTCGTCCGACGTTTCCGGTTTAGCCGTCGAAAGAATTTTGCCTCGATATTAGGTAGGGTTTCGAGCAAACTGTGCTTAAAAATTATTCCAAATAAAGCGCATTTTTAACTTATTTTATTCCATCTTACTACTTTAATTCAAATTCCACATACACCAAATTTTCTAGCCTATTTTTACTTAGGAATCTCCACTGCTGAGAAGGAATCAAAACTGAAATTCATAGTTCGCTTAAACGAGATCAGCGATAAGAATTAAATTTTCGCGGTGACATTTGACAAGTCCATCGTAATGAAATTTTTGTCTCGAACAGATCTCTCAAGGGTCCCGTCAAGTTCGCGCGAATTAAAGCATATAAATAATAAGCGTGCTATTCTCGTTGCCCGAAATCCAATCCGAGATCCCGTTGCGCGAAAAATTTGATCGATGTTGATCCCCCCGGCCAGCGAGACATAAACAAGCGTATCTTTTTTCGCGTTTTATCGTTCTCGATGGTCGTTAAAAGTCTTCTCCTCAAAGAAAAAAAATATCCGAGCGAGGACGAGAGCGAAGTTTCATGTTCAAACAGACCAGGCCGTGTACGCTTCTTCCGTGAAATTCGTATAAACATTTTCGCTCGTTCGACTCCAACTCTGTGCTTTTTTCGAAAATGAGTCACGGGCGTTAGTTTCATGGCCAAACGGAGAGCGAGTCGATCGTTATTCGTTGATCGTTGCACGACCGGTGCCGACTACTCGTTCGCGGAATGAGAATTCGATCGGCAACGAAGTCGAAATCAAAATTATACTTGGAATGATTCATCCATTCAGGCCGAGTCGTTAATAAAAACGTGCTTGCACTTACTATATTGAATAAAAATTTAAATCTCTTTGGTGTATGATGCATTCAATCGTCTGTAAATCATTTTCAAAATTTTTATAGATTATAACAAATATTTGGTGTCACAGCTTTGCATAAACTGGTTAAAAAAATATCATTGATCATGGAGCCTGATTCAGTATATACATTGAGGATAAAATCAAACTACTGTTTCGTTTGAAAATTAAGTTTCTTATAAATAATATAAAAATAATTTAATTAGCTTACAAAATATTCAACCATTGTTATCCGCTCGACTGGCGAACAACGTAAGAACGTCTCAAAGAGAAATCTCTAATCCTGAAGAATGCTTAAGATGAGAAATGTGGCGATGAGCTATAACCGTAAGAGATAATCCAGAAAGGGTTAAGGGCAGTGTCTGTTATCGGTACTGAACGATGAGTGAATATCGACTCGTCGTGATTCTCAGAAGCCGAGATAACGGTAGAGTGGGGCCATTAAAATCTTTTTACTCGTTGAACAATCACGCGAGTCGTTGCGTTACATTCGCATGCATGTATGCGTCCCAGCGATGTCGTCACGCTCGCCGTTCGCGTCGAGAAAAATCGAACATTTGGATGCAGCGAGGTTACATTTTTACGAGACGAATCGTCAATCGCGACTGCCGAGCGAGTCGAACTATCCAAGTAGGCGACGTCGACTTTGCAATTCTTTGTCGGCCCGCGAAACAATTCATACGTCTCGAGATATATAATAGCAATCGACGCCCACTACAGCCTCGTAACTCCAACGAGTACGATTACGTCTACTTGCCCGCGGGCCACCCTCCTTACCCCGTTCATCTTGATCACTCGCCATTCATGCAGCTGGTAACGACAGTCTCGCTTTTTAACCGCCAAAATATTTTCCTCTTCTCTCTACGAGATAAACGACTTTCTTATTCTTCCACTTAATTTGAATTTTGATAGGTATTTTGGAGAGAAAATTAGTATTGATGTAAATTGTTAAAAAAAAAAACAATAAATAAATACAGTACTCCTTGCTCGGAACTGAGAGAACGCGAGCTAAAAACTGAGTACAATATAGGGCTTCTATTTATTATTCTATTCTTACATTCAAGGTATCAATAAATTCCGGTTTATCTCGCAGCAGTAAATTTTCACGCGGTTAACTTTGTGACTCGACGGAGCATGAGCGAGATGGCAGAGAGAGGACCCTCGCCTGTGCCTTGTATACGCGTGAATTCACTTAAAGGAAAAAAAACGAACTTATGCAAATCGCGTGCACGAGACGTACACCACGCATTCGTGTTTGTTTTTGGTCATCATCTCGAGAGGAATCGCGTTTGTACGACTTGCTTCCATCTTGTCGCAACTACAAAACACTTTTAATGTCACGGCTAATCCTCGAGAAATCCCGACAGCTTCGATGAAAATAATTCTACAACCCAGCTGGTGCATTATCGACAAGTCGAGGATCCTCGACGATTAGTATTCCGAGCATCTGTATTGCACACTAGAATGCATCGGTTAGAGATTGCGGGGATCGCAAAATACGAGAAGTGAATCAAATCGATGAAGATATATTCGATAGAAAAAATTGAAACCATAAATAGTCGGAGAAACGTTGTATGTGAAGTACGCGAAGAGGGAATCGGTATTGAAGCTATTAGGCCGTCTCGGGATTTTTCTTACCGTCGGCTGAGATTGAAGGTAATAAAGCATCGCGGGCCCCAGGCATTACCGAGCAAGGGAACAGTAATTTCCATATCTCGCGCGGACATATACATATATAGGGTGTCCTAGAATGACCGAGAATCTCGAATATGAAAAATCAAACTCGAAAATAGTCTTCTTGGCGGGCATAAATGATTTTCGAGAATCCAACGACCAATGAAACGTGAGAATCAAATTTTCATCCTTTTTTTCTGAAACACCCAGCACAGTAATTTGCAGCCTACGTTCCCTCGAATTACCACGCCAAACTATAATTCCATTATCGAGGCGCGCGAGTCTCGACCGATCCGAGGTACCACGCGAGTTTAAGTCGCGCTCGATAAAATCTATAAATACGGATTAGCGATTTGTCTCGGCACTCGACGCGAAATAATTCAACTCGCTAATGCATTTAATCTCGCGGTTTTCCACTCGAGATGTTTTTCGTCTATATTCCGATTTCAAACAAGAGGGAGAGAGACAATTTCGATTCGCGGTTCGTCTCTGGAAGTCGAAGACGAGGGGTGCAATTACCGAACGCTAATTTTGCAAAGCAACGAGACGTCGTCTCGGAAATAAAAATTAAAGACCAGGGAACGATTAAGGTCTCGTTGGCTGCTTGTTAACGCCGGGGCTATACCGATACTTTTTAGCGAGAATTTTCTCTTTGACTGTGACCAAAGAGAAAGTTGTGTTTTGAGGAATAAATCAAGATCAAGGCCTCTAAATTTGTCAATATTTATCGCGAGTAACATTTGTTCTCAAAAAAAAAAAAAATTAAAATTGATTGTCATATATTCTGGGGATGCTTGTCCTGCTCAAACATCACGAACTCAAACATTTCGTGACAGAATATGAAGCACAATGAACTAGGTTAATAAAATAGAAAAAAAGTAAATTGCGGTAGGTTCGTTATCGACAGATTAAAAACAAAGAAAGTCGAACAGGCATTTCACGCGTATAACGCCGAGCGCGATAAGTGGCTCGGCATACGGACTCTGAATTACATCGTATTGCGTCACGAGTTGCGTTAATCGGCCGGGCGGGTAAGCGTACACGCGCGCGCGTTCTCCATCCGCACGTGCGACTCGGTGCACCGAGAGAGCGATCGGGCACACAGCGCGCGTCTAGCATCTCGCGAATAGCCACTGACATCATCCGCTCGCTCAACACGAGAGTAGGATAGGAAGGGCGTTTATTTACGAAATTGCCTTAATTTATGTACCTCCCGGCGCGCCTCTGGCCAAACGAAAAAAAAAATCACTTTCTTCTGTGAATTTATTCTGAGGCCTCCGAATAAATTCGAGAGAAAAAAAAACTGTCTCTCGGGTACACCGCGAGAGTCGAAAACGATCCCATACGGGCGTATTCATCGCGGGCAATTCGCGCCGGACAATTGAGAAAGGTCGAGCTCGTCGGGGGATTAATATTCTCGAGTCGTCGTGGCCCGATAACCGCT
Organism: Goniozus legneri; assembly: GCA_003055095.1. Lineage (NCBI taxonomy): Eukaryota > Metazoa > Arthropoda > Insecta > Hymenoptera > Bethylidae > Goniozus > Goniozus legneri. The sequence continues at coordinate 49,346 of NCVS01002919.1, forward strand.
TCTCACGCCACGCGGCTGATTAATCAAAAATTCACTCGGTATCAGCTCGTCAACGCAAGGACGGTGGCTCGTTAAATCCCGGAGACGCTTCATCGTGAAAAATCGCCGCGGAAAGTCTCGATCGACCTTTACAGGTTTTTCTCGCGATGATTGATACCGCGACGCTTCCCAGAGGCTCGGAGCTCTTGCCGTCCTTGTCGGCTCTTTCGAATGAACTTCGAGACAGTTGGAGGAGCGCAATTAACGGCCTTTTCCCGTCCGTAAACACACATGTACATATAAATATATCATTATATATAGATCGCACTAGGTCGTGTCACGTGCCACGATGAATTTGTCGTTAATTTTTTTTGTCGAGCCTAATAATACGTTCGTAAATTATTCTCGATGCTATTTTCGAACTCCGAGTGAACGAGATTAATCGACTTGTTGTAAATTCGAGAGGTTGAACGGGGAGAGAGAAAAAAATTGATCGAGACGCTTTTTATTTACGGCAATTGAATCGAAGATTGCGGACGAAAATTGCGACTCTCCGTCGATATTTCGGCCCCGGGCTTGCCTCGCTCGCTCCTTCCTCCGCGAAACTCATAACAGTAATTACGGAAGAGCGTTGTAAACATCGTTCGTCAAATATCAATCGAACGAGGTTCCTCTGATTGGAATTAGTGTGCGCCAATAATGAATATTTGTGTATAACATCGACATACATATATTAATTAGAATTAATTTGGAATTAGAGATATTAACAATAGAAATCAGTATATGCGACATTTAATCCATGTTTCGAGCATCAGAAATTTCATTAATCCGGTCGTATGTATTTCACACCAAAAACACGAAGATCCCATAACAGTAGAAATGTGAAAATTGAAAGTAGTCGAGCGGAAAGTGAATCCGAGATCGGTGTAGTCATTGCGATACGTAACATAGCACTGGTGTAATTACCGCTTGACGAGATAGACGAGAAGTTTATTTGTACGGACGCACGAATGTTTATACGAGCGCTTTAGATAATGCCGCGCGCGACACACCTAATAGCGCCGAGAGTCAGGTTCAACGATCCCTCTCGCGCGTTCTACAACTTCCGCGATCGTCGTGCGTCCGAGAGATCGTAAAGAGATTAGCAGCGACAAAACGTTCCTGCGATACCCACCACGTCCGAGCCTAGCGAAGAATCCGATACAACGTTTGTATAATTCCGTGAATTTATTGGCTCCCTAAACGACGATTATTTATGCGCAGAGAATAGCGATAAAAAAAATAAATGATTTAGGGAAAGATAAAGCCGATCTATAGAGCGCCGAGTGTTCTCACTAGCCGAGCGCGTTTATATTTAGCAAGCTCTTCCCTGCCCAGGCTGTCTAGTCCGCTCTCTATTCTTTCTCTTACGAAATGATGAAAAAAAAGTGCCAATGATAGGTTTGTAACTCCTAACAGAGAATTTTTTGCACTTCAGGCGCAAGTTACTCCAAATTTACCTAAATAAAAATCAGATCAATTTTATTCAGCGATAGTGTGACTGTTTGAATTTTTTATCAACTGTTTAATACGAAATGTGTAAATTTAGTACGAGTCGACAATTTTAAGTGACAATTTGATTTAAGCTACCTAAGCTGGTTAATGTAGAACTAAAATTTGATTATTTCTCACAAAATCTTGGGGTTCTCAAATAAATAATTCTTTTTCAAAAATCCGAATTCGAATATTCGAGTATTATTTTTCCAAACACGGTATGTATAAATTTCATTTACATTGACGGAAATCGAGCGAGTAAATTCGGTCATAATTGCGAAGTAGAAAAGGTCATTGGGTCGAGTGGCATGGGAACACGGGGCGCATGCGTTTGCATTCTAGCGACGACGCACTGAGCACTTTATGTCATACGCGCCACGCGGACCCGGCTTATTAATAGAGAAACCGTTTGTATCGTTCGCGACAAGAAATTTCTCTCTCTCTCTCTCTCTCTCTCTCTCTCTATCTTTCTCATTCCCTATATAATACTACACACTCACGACGTGACGAAATTGCTGGAAATAAACTGAACGCGTTACAGAAAGCCGCGTGAAAGTCACGGATCGCTGTTTTATTTTTTGTCCTCTCGGTCGTTTTTCCGGCTTTTCAGCACGACCGGGAAGGAGTGATCGAGTGGGTAGTTCTTCTATCAGAGGGAATCTCGCGCGACTATTTTTCGGGGCGATATACTTGAATTTTATTCAATATCAAAAAGTCAAATATTCAAACTCAATTAGGCAATTAAACATGAAATTTGAAAGAAATGTATTTTTAAACAATGTAGGAAACTATGCAATAGTTATGAAATTTATATCATGTCAGTGAATTTTACAATTAATCGGGAAATGAATATTCGATGAAATAATTAATCACGATTCCTCTACCATTCGAACCTGAAATATAGGAAACGGTGTTTCGAGAAGGGTGAAAATCCAACGATCGGTCCATATCAACCGGAAACGAGAACGCTTTATTTTCGGATCCCGCACTGTTGCGCGTCAAACGATGTAGTCGGTTGGCCGCGATTCTCGCGATTCATCGGTGGCTACTTTGTTAGCCGGTGCAAATTCCTCCCGCGCCGAAAAAGAACTCGGTCGGCTCAAGATAGTCGTGGGATCCTCGACTCTTCCCCTCGCGAATTCACCGCGCTTCGGATGAATAAACGAGACAGAGGCCGTGGAAATTCATCATCCTGGTATGTTCCAGGTTTCAGCAAATAAAAGATCTCGCTAAATCCGAAATCGCGCTCTCTCGGTAGAACGACCGTTCTCCGCGCTTTTCTTCGTCGCCGAGGAATTATGCACTCATCGAGGAAAACGTAGAGCGAGAGGACCCACTTGTCGCGAATAGAATGAAGTAAAAATTTCTCTATTCGACGGTTAACACCCTCCTCCTCCTCCTCCTCCTCCTTCCCGCCCCTGTCTATCGCAATTAACTTTTCCGAGACCCACGTGAGCGTGGCTCGGATTTGCTGGATGGTCGACCCAAATACGATAAAAAAAGGGACTAGGATCCCGAAAAGCCAGACGCGGTTTTCTCGTGCTTGGAAATTTCGATTCGTTCTTTTCTTCGCTCCTGGAGACACGGATAACCCAGTTGGGTTTTGAAAAAGCGAAAATTTCTCATAGGATGTTTCTATATAATAAAATTCGTTAATTTAAAAGAAAAGTATTCCAAAAATAATACTCAAAAATATTTTCAAGTTTCCATAATTGTAGAAGGAAAATGTTAATTTGATTTATTATTATATTTTTTTCACTACAAAATTTTAAACTAAAATATATTTTATTATCCTATACGTATACGTATACATACAACATGAGAATAAGTAACGAAGAGTTCACGAATGTTTCGATGATCAAGAGTATAGCGCGACTCGTTATCGATTACGCATCATAGTCGCGATATAAAATAACCTACTTTTAGATCGTTATTGTACATCGCAGATGATACGAACATTTGCAGTGCGGTATCCCGCGGGTCATGTCGATAATGACTCCAAGAAGCAGTTATCTTGCCGCTAATTACTGTAGTCCCGCGATTTTTCTCGCTATATCTCAGATTGTTATTAATTCTCCGAGAACCTGACCTATTTTCGCGATTGACATTTTTGAGATCAAGAGTAGAAAATAGACGCTAATTTGAACTTTAATCTGACTTTAAAAATTCCTTAAATTCCGTCTCTTGTCTGATCCTTGTTTCAATTTTTTCCCCACTAAATTAATGTCGGTAACCTTTGTTCGATCGAGATCGATTTGCTCTATTTTTTTAGTTAATCAATTATTTGATTGTAATACATTACTGCATACATTACTACAAAATAAAAATTCGACCTTTAGAATTATTCAAATACCTAACGTGGCGCCAAGCGGGTTGAGATTGGGTCAAGATCAGAACAAAAATGTTATAGTGAAACTAGTTGAATGACATAAAATTAGTTTCATTTTTGTTTTATTTTATCACAATGGTTTATGAGCGTGAATTAGATAAGATGTGTAAAACCCATTTTTCGACCTCATTGGCAAAGCGATGAGATATCTTTCGTTTCGCATCTTGAATATAGGTGGCAAATATTTGCCTACTTTCCTCGAAGTCGTAAACTCGAGCGGTTTCCGTGAACCGTCTTCCGGGCCACCAAAGAGAGACCAAGAGCAAGCGAGGAGGACAGAAAGAGAGAGAGAGAGAG